>JAESVK010060820.1:0-12096 GCA_017140935.1 Hamamelis virginiana
GTCCTTCCGTTTCGTCTGTGATGTGAATTGAATGAATAAAGAGATGATACATTGCGGTCAGTAACATTGGTGAATTAGATGAAGGTACGGAAAGAGAGGGATTCGAACCCTCGGTAAACAAAAGCCTACATAGCAGTTCCAATGCTACACCTTGAACCACTCGGCCATCTCTCCTACATAATGATTATGACCCAGAACTCGAGTGAATAGCGAGTCATTCCCATTAGATTATTGGATAGGTACAACCGAACGCGAAAGTAAGGCTCTTTTGCAACTGGAGGGAGATCTGGAATTGGAAGGCAATATGAATTCGTGCCCAAGATTTTCAATGTGTCTGGATCGTAATCGAACAGAGTTAGATTGAAAGATCCAAACTTTAGCCAAGTGGTCTTCATCGTCCAGTGGGGTTCTAGATATCGAATCCTTCCTTGATTGGATTTCTTTGACCATCCCAAAAGCTTCTTCTACTTCGCAGAGGTTATATAGAGGGCGTATTTGGTATTTTGATATTATTTCTATTAATGATCTGGCAAATCATGAATGATTGGTTATGAATTGGGTCCATAAATCTAAGAAATAGTGAGAATTCTTGATCTCTCTCAATATCTCTCCTCTTTTTTGACGATTGAATGCACCTCTATAGTCCCATATTTAGTAATTCCTGAACTGTTTCTTCTGTATCGAGGATCATTGAAATAAGCAAGAATACTATTTCTACGGAAAATACCATTTATGGGTAGATCTGTTCCGCCCAAAATGGGAATGGTCTAGGGTTATGAACTTATAATCATGGAATCGACTCGATCATCAGATTATAGATTATAAGTTCATTCCATACCGGACCAGACCAGAATAGGGTTATATACATTCTCATTATGAGAAGGGGTCATTCGAGCGTATCTAACGCAGTAATCGTTGCAAGTGGTTGCAAAAAGCTCAATGGCAAAAAGTTAATCCAACAACAAAAATCATTGCAATAACTTCTTGATAATGCAATGAATATTTCATTGCAATAAAGGTAAAAGTCGTTGCAATTATTGTTATATTGCAACAATAATTTCGTGGCATTAATTTTTTTATTTAAATTTTCATACATTATTGCAACGAATTGATTGTTGTGATAAATTATTGCAATGGGCAAAATCGTTACACTAAAATGGATGTAAAATTTTTACAATGGCAATTGTCGTGGCATTAAAGTAAGAAAAATTCTTGCAACTACAAATATCGTTGCATTAAAATATGATAATATATATTGTAACGACAACTTTCGTTGCATTAAAATGGAAGAAATTATATTATAACGACAAATGTCGTTGCATTAAAATGGAAGAAATTATATTATAACAACAACTGTCGTTGCATTAAAATGGGAGAAAATATATTGCAACGACAACTATAGTTGCATTAAAATGGGAAAAAAATCTATTACAACGATAATTGTCGTTGTAATTAAGTTGGAGTAATACATATAAATGTGTTATTGCAACAACTTTTTTCATGGCAATAAGATCCATCAACCTTTTTATAAAAATCATTACAATTTACTTTTTTTTTTTTTTTTTTTTCATTTTAATTTTTCCCAAAATATATTTAGAAATATAAAATATTTAAAAAATAAAAAACAAAAAAATTATAAAAAAAATTTTTTTTAAAAAAAAATAAAAATTTTTTTTTTTTTTTTTTTTTTTCCATTTTCATGTTTCCCAATATCTATTTCTCAATATAAAATATTTAAAAGCTAAATCTCAAAACAATTATAAAAAAAATTACGAAACTCAATAATATCCTATTTATAAAATCCTTAATATTCAAAAAGAATTCAAATTACAAAGTTCAATGTCTAATTAACTATAGTTAACAAAAATATCAAAAAGTTGTCATGCCATTTGCTTTAAAAGTGAAATCTAAACATTTGTCCATGTAGGAAGAGAAATATCGTTGCAATGTGTCATTCATCGATCACGAACCACCTAGTTGATCATCTATCAGTTGCCATCCTACAAAAATAATAAAAACCAATTAGTTATATTTAAAAATTAAATAAATTACTACAAACTCACATCAAATCATTACCAAAATAAATAACTTTTTCAATATAGCAAGGACTAACATTTTCTATATTGATACATATATTATTTCCTTTATTGATATGAATAGTAAAACCAACATTAAATGAAGAACACATGCCTACTTGTAATTTCAAGAACATGTAATAGCCCATGTTCTAAGTGCAATACAAACTATATATGACAAAAGCAACCCTTAAAATTTTCCAAATTACATGCCATACCATTGACTAGGAAGCTTCTAAACAAAATTGTTTCATTGTTTAGATGGTTTATTGACTTATTCAAGTCTCAATCCGGCCATGAAGGTGACTTTGTAACAGTTCAATAGCTTCATCTGTCAGAAAGAAAATGAAGGCATGGGTAAAAAGTGTGTTATTTATGCACCAGACAACACAAATGGCTGCATCCCCTATTACTCCCTTGTTATTTATGCACCAGACAACACAAATGGCACGCAGTGATGGATTTGGAGAAAATAATGAAACCATGAACCTCAATGCTAACTTAGATGAAGAGAATCCTAATGAGAATACAGTGATCGGTTATTATGCCTACCTATCCCATGAGTGTTCTTTACAATTATAGCATATTATAGGTGAGCAAGCTATTATCGGATCACTAACCGCTTTGCAACTAAAGGAAAACCCCAAAAGTCTCCACTACAAGTTCAAAACAAAACCATTTTTCTATATGAGCAAGCTATTATCAATGTCATAATGACAATGGCTCTAGAGAATAGATACCACCATTATAAGTCACCTTAATATGGTAAAAGGACAATCATACCTCAACCTCAAACTTCAGTAGACGAGAGAAGGGGACTGTTAAAGACTGTTAGTGTTTGCAGAGTAAAACAAATGAAAAGGCTGAATATAGACAATGGAAAAAAGAGAGAGCATAAATGTCAATATGGGACTCCAAAACAATAAAAAAAATGAAATGGAAAATGACTAAATTAAGCAGCCCACCTGTATACCATGTGAATAGCAGCTAGCGATTGCATCAACCAAGTTTAAACCTAGCTAGCAAATCCCCAAAAGTTAATTGGAATACATTGGCAAAAGAAAGAGATCGATTAATTGCCAAATTAAGTCCAATAAATTCTATGTACGTTACAAGAAAGATGGTATTAAAAAGAAAAAAAAAAAATCTAAAAAGATCTTTCTTAGCAAATCCCCAAAAGTAAATTCACACTATTTTATAAAGGCAATGAAACAATGGAACAAAATGCATAATATGTACATACACACACACATATATATCACTAAGGACCAAAAGTTATTGAGTACAAAATGTCAGTGACACACCCTATTCGGATTTTTATTTTTTTGTTATTTAATATTTTTGGAGCAGTTAGATACTTGAGTTTTTTCCCCAAAATTCCCTAGGTAAAGTGTTCAGTTAGATGCTAAAAAAATGGTCCAAGGACAACCTTTTCTCTAGAAGATTTAAAATAATAATAATAATAATAATAAAATAAAAAAAAAAATTAAAAACAGAGACTTTTGATCCATCTGAAAAGATAGTAATTTCTTGTGTATAACTTCAATTTTTGAATCACATCTTCTTTTGGTTCCTTATTACTCTCTAGGTTTATGTTTCCACTAGAGAGTAACAAGGCAATTTCACTTATAAAAAATTAAATTCTCAAGAATAATGTTAGAATAGCTATCAACATAGGTAGAAATTAACTACCCATAACTAATATTGACAAAATATAGCACCCTAGCACACACCATGTAGACATAGTTGCTCTTGCCAGAGGTGGAACCTGGACCTATGCGACCTGAAAACCAAACCAATTTAAAATTATAGTTTATTCTACGTTCTCTTACCCTGTACATGAGAAGAGTTTCCAATATTGCTTTTACGTTATCTTCTCCTATCAAGTATTGAAACAAAGTTTTGAGTGAAAAATTGCTAGGATAAAAACTTAAGCTTCTATGAAATAATTAAGAGTGTGAATTACCATTTTCATCAATTGCTTTAACCACCATATTTTCAGAAAATCACATTCCCACAAATATAGTGCAAGCTGCTTATGGAAAATTTCATTGCAAACAATTGGACATAAGATCTTTTACATCATCACCACAGCCATTCTCCTCTCCTCCTTAACTAAACAATGAAAATGGATATTCAGTATCCAGTATTCCCATTCATATAGTGCTGAAACTAAAATGGAGAAGTCACTGTAGATTAAAATGCAACACCTACCACCCCCGAGCAACTAACAACTTCTTGACCGGGAATCCTTGAACCCGAACAAGAAACAAAAGAAGTGTCCTGAATCTCAAGCTCATCTTTACTGTCCCAGTTAAAACTGTCAATCTCTTTAATACCATCATTTGCATCCTAAACACAATAAAGGGATAATTAAACTGAATTATTCGAAGCATAAATGTTATTGCCAGAAAAATAAAAATTAAAAAGAGAATATACCATTGCTCTACAACTTGTAATTTGCCCAACAGCAGCTCTCAAACTGTTGAAGAGCCACATATAACAAATATAAATACATAAATGAAGGCATGCAGCTCTATACAGAATTTTTAAGTATGAAATCAGTATGAATGCAGAACAATAATAATAATAATAATAATAATAATAATTAGTATATATACGAGTTGTTTTTTGCTTAAAGCCCACAATAAAAACTTAATTATGAAATATTCTATTCAAACTATGAGTTGATAATCCAAACACTGGTAAAATTAACTAAGGCCCGTTGAAGGTGCATTCCACATACCTGACCTCCCAGGTCCGAGAACACAAGTTTTGTATTTGACACTTCGACGCGACCAATATTGAGTCCCACAGTTGAAACAATTCGATCAAGGGGGAGGCCTTCCAACTTTGAGTATAGTGACTTCAACTTCTCCAGTAAAGTCTACAAATTCAATAAATACCAAAATGAGTACAAATGAAGTGTTTAAAAGACATAGTCAACTTTAAAAACTACCCAATAAGTCAACTTAAAGAGGTCAAATAAAAGAGAAGGCAAAATCAGATATACAGGACAAACATATGAACAACATTATCATTGATAAAAAAAACTAAAAAAGAGTAAAATTTACAATCTAACCAAGCAAGCAGAAAGGAGATACCTACATAAGCATAAGTAAAATACGAGTCATGAAAAGAACAAACTGAATTCAATGTGATTAATGGAAAACCCTTTATTAGGGCAAAAAAGAGTGGATAATCGAAGCACTGAGGGGCTTCGGCTTGCAAGAAATAGAAAACAAAAATAATAAAACTTTGAAGGAAAAATAAAACTCAAATGCATTATTTCTTGGCAACCAATCGAAACCTAAATGCAAAGAAATAGATAATAAAGAAAAAACAAAAGATACATACTAGAAGAAATGGGCTACCCCGGCGAGCTGCTCAGATTGCAAAGGATAGCGGCAACTGTGCACTTCCAATGGCGGATGATTGAGGGTTTCGATCTGTGTGAGATTGAGGGTTTCGATCCAGATCCCACCCTTGTCGAATCGGAACCAATCACCACTACATTGCGCTCGAACAATTGAGCGGCCGCCGGCCAGCAACTTGAGCTTGAGGGTTTGAGGTGTGAAATAAGAGAAGGAAGAGGGGTGATTGATCCATACGAGCTTATGGGGTGAGGGGTGTTTTGCGAGGGAAACTGAAGAGGTATACGGGGATGGGAAAGACCAAAATCATTGGCGCTAAGCTCAAATTTTTTATTTTAAGAGTAAATCCCAAAATCTTAAGCGCCAAAAGCCAAACGACTGCGTTTAGGGTGTTTTTATGTTTTAAATAATTTGGGTTTCTATTATAACACTTTACGCAACTTTGCCATAAGATGACCTCTATATGGCCAAATGTAAATCATAATTTAAAAAACTGACCGTTGGATTAGATGAACTGCTTATGAATTTTATGTTCACCAAAAATCACAGTGATCCAATGGCAATTTCTAAAAAAAATAAAAATGAAAAAAAACTGGTGGCATTTTAACGAACAAAGAAGTCACAATTTTTCATTGTGGTTTTTCAAAAATTGACCATTGGATCACTATGATTTTTGGTGATCATGAAATTCATAAGTAGTTAATCTAATCCAATGATCAGTTTTTCAAAATATGATCAGCAAAAATCATAGTTAGTTTTTGAAAAAATCGACGGAGAAAAATGGTGATATTTTGAATAACAAAAGTCAAAAATTTTCACATTGACATTTTACATAAATTGACCGTTGGATCACTATGATTTTTGGCGAACATGAAATCCATAATCAGTGTATCTAATCCAACGGTCAGTTTTTTAAAATCTATTTTGTAGTTGTCACCACACATGTCATCTTACCAATAGTTTTACGAGTGATTTGAAAAATCTCAATCTGGAAATTGAATTTTGAGAAACTTACCGTTAGATTAAATACTCGACTTATAAATATCAAGTCCACCAAAATTCAAGCTAATTAGACACTATTAGTTATTCGATCCATTCTAGTTAATATAAAATCACAATTTTTCACAGTTATTGATGAAGTAACTATTAATCTCTTATCGACTTGATACTTTTGTAGACATGATGTGTATGTGAGATGAACATTTAATCCAATGGTGAGTTTCTCAAAATAAACTACCACATTAAATTTTACAAACTATTGGTAAAAGTATTAGTAAACAGATCTTGCCTCTTTATATAAATAGGTCAATGAGATATTCAAATCCCTTTTCTAATTGTTCTATGAAAAAATAAAATTGGACTTAACGGTATAAAATGCTTAAGCTAAGAAGTTACGAGAATATAACCCTTATAACTATATAATAATTTAAAAGTTTGAAATAATTGTATATCTAAAAGTCGTCTCTCAGTTTAGAGTAAAATATATGATGCGTAAGGTCATAGCTATAATGCTTAGTCTGGTCATTGGCCCGACGAAGGGTGTGGGTCACCGGATCATCAATCGAATCATTTGGTTAGTGGTTGGAGCGTTTAATTAATTTTATAAATGTATTGTTTTAAATATATTTATGTTTAATATAAGTATAGAAAACTAATTAAGATACTTTAAATTTAATTTTTTTTTTAATATTTAACCCTAACAAAAGCTTGGATTAGTGGTATTATGCAATAGCTAAAATATTTTAGTATAAGGTTCAATTAATGTTCGAACCATGAGAATTGCATGAACTCTTGTATTAATACTTTATAGTTTTTGTGCTCCTAAGATAATGGTTTTTGGTCTCGTTGGATTAGATATTCCTCTTATGTATGTCACATCTACCAAAAATCAAAGTGATCCAACGGTCGGTTTTTAGAAACCTGACAGTAAAAAATATGAGGACATTTTATAGAAAAAAGAAGTCACAATTTTTATAGCACATTTGTCAGAAACTAACCGTTGGATCGTTGTGATTTTTGGAAAACATAAAATTCATGCTAATCCAACAGTAATTTTTCAAAAGAAATATAGAATTTTGCAAATCTCAAAGATATCAAGGTATAGAGATGCTAATATAAGGTGCATCTGATGCAAATGCAAAGTTACATCAGGACACCTCTGTTGGGGCAGTTGTAGAGCATATTTTGAAAAATTGTCCGTTTGATTACATTCCTCTCTTATGAATATCATGTCTGTAAAAAATTAGGGTGATCTAACGGTCAATTTTTGAAAAAATGTTAGTTTTTGGATCATTGAGAAGGATTGATGCAATACTAAATAACTTATTGCAACCAAATTTTTGATGCAATATAGTATGGCGAGAATTTAAAAAATAGAGGAAGATTTCGGCAGGTGTTAGGCACTATTGCAATAAGAGATGCCGATGCTATAAATTATTATTCTATTACAACAAAATATATAATTGCAATACAAACTATCTATTGCAACGAGAAGGATTGATGCAATTCTTAATAACTTATTGCAACCAAATTTTCGATGCAATATAGTATGACGGGAATTAAAAAAATGGAGGGAGTTTTTGGTGGTATTAGGCACTATTGCAACAAGAGATGCCGATGCTTTAAACGGTTATTCTATTACAACAAAAAATATAGTTGCAATACAAACTACCTACTACAACAAGCAACATGGATGCAATATTAAATAACCTATTGCAACAACATATTCGATGCAATAAAGTATGACGGGAATTAAAAAATAGAGGGAGTTTTTTGGTGGAAGGTAAATACTATTGCAACAAGCGATGCAGTTGCTATAAACGGTTATTTAATTACAACAAAACTTATCGTTGCAATAAAAATTATACAGAAAACCTGTTGCAACGAAATGGATTGATGCAATACAAAATAACTTATTGCAACACAATAGTTGATGCGATAGAGTGTGGCGGGAATTAAAAGATGGCAGGAGTTTTTTTGGAGGGAATTAAATGCTATTGCAACAATCCATACCAATGCAATAATGATTCATATATTACAACACAATATATCGTTGCAATAATGTTGTTATCGTAACTAGTTTATCACATGTGGTAATAAATTGCGTCATGCAACAACAAAGTATATGTTATTGCAACGCCAATTTGGCGAGGTAAAAAAAATTCACTTTTTAAGTAACTATTGCAACAACAATAGCATGATTGTCGCAATAACTTGTTTATTGCCACTATATTTCTTACCGTTGCAATAATTCTCGTTGCAATATGTGTTTTTTCTTGTAGTGATGTTATGATTCTAATGTGGCAAGAGTTCCTCCATTTTCTTGCACTAAAGGTGATTGATCCGTGATATATCATTTGTTATCCATTAGGTCGCGCTTGCGTGTAGACCCTCTCTTTGCTTGCTAGCTTCACATGTTTAATTATGAATTAATTATTGATAGAGAGAGAGAGAATTTTTAAAATTAAAAATAGGCAGATCATATGTGGCATGTGTTATTTGTGCAACACATTTCAATTAAGCTCAGGTATTAGGGTAAAGAGGGAAAGGAATCCAAAGAAGATCAAGTTGGCTTCGTTAATTAAGGCACCATTTGGATTTGTTTTTTATAAGTACTTATTTGCTTTTTTAATTTGTTTTTCTTAGAAATTACATATTGCAAATTTTTAAAAAAGTAAATAAGTACTTATAAAAAACAAATCCAAACGGTGACTTAGTTAATTATAGTGGGTGCAGTAACCTGCAGTTGAGATTATTGGTTCTTGGCTTGTCTTACATGTATATGGCCTATTTAAAATAATAAGAAATTAAAAAGATACTAAAAGGGGATCCATTGACATGATTAAACATATCCATCACCTTAATTAAAGATGTTTAACACGTTTTAGAGTCTATTAATCTTTGGTTTGAAATCAATCTATAGGATATCTGGTTAACGGCTTCCTCCCAAGTGATTGGACGAAGGCTTGGGAGTAGGTCCCCCTCTTGGCTTAGCCTCTTACCTCTTTGTGCCCTTATTAAACTAATGAGGAAGATTAGAAGAAAAGTTTGAGATAAAGATTAGATCGATTTGCACGTAGGTCAAGTAATCCTCGGCTTGGAATGACTGCTTTCTTGTCTCGTAATGATCTACTCATGGTAGAGGCACTACTTAATGTACTCTCAATGGGACAAAATTACCAGGGACAAAATTACTACTGGTATATGAAGGTATAGCAAACCTTTCATTTATGCGATGTGAGATAGAGTGAATTCTATTTTCCTATACTCCACCTTTCATTTATGCGATGTGAGATAGAGTGGATTCTATTTTTCTATACTCCCCCTTATGTGCAGGCTCGTTTGGGTCTTGTCACGTGAATAACCAATGCGCGCTCTGATACTATGTTAAGTTTTCATTCTCATATAAAAGCCTAAGCTTATAGGTGAAGGACCTAATACAGGTATATGAAGTTATAACAAACCTTTCATTTAGGCGATATCGGATAGAATGGATTTTATTCTTCCATACAACCGACTTGAATAGTACTTGGAGTTTCCAACACTTTTGTGGGCCTATCATTAATTCCTTAGTGAGCAAGGGTTACTCTAGTCTTGTCCATATAAGGTTTGCACAGCACACTCATCACCCTTCCAACCCTTCTTTCTATAGTGAAAAAAAAAAAAGAGCCTTTGTTTGGTTTTAGGCTCCATATATGGGGCTCTTTTATTTTATTTTATTTTGTTCAAATTTCTAAAGCATTCATGAAATGAAGGGCACATTTCATGAAATGAAGATAAAGGGTAGAAATGTCTTTAAGAAATTCTTTGACTTCATTGAAGGATCAAATGGTATTTATATCCATATATGCATTGACTTTATGGTATACATCCATGATTGGAGGAACATTTGGATAATTTTCTAATAAATAAAGCTTTATGAACACAAACTTTATTTCGATCAAAATTGAAAATCCATTAAATTCATAAAATCGATCGCGCAGTTTTCACAAATCACAAATAATAATCTATAAGCCCATATCATAAAAGATTTTTACAATCCACATGAACAAAAATTAAACTTGACATACATATAGTTTTTATTTATTTACTTATTTGGTACAAGAACATCAATTAATGTACACACAATACACCTTCAATAGGGGTTTTAGAATCCACAAAATCCCTCTCATAAGGGGGAGAGGAGAGATGCCACTGTACTTAGAAACTTTTTTTTTGGAAACTCCGGCACTGTACTTAGAAACTTGTTAACATATAAGGAGTATAATTTTATTAATATATATATACCGTCCCAATTGGTCAGCATATGCTTACATAATTAAGTTATGTAAGCATGAAATCCTTAAATAATTGTGGGATGCCTAACTGTTGGATTAAATTCTATACTTATGAATGTCTTGCATGCCAAAAATCACGGTTATTTAATGTCAGAATTTCAAAATATAATTAGGAAAAACTATGACCGGTGAAAACTATCACAACTTTTCTCAATGACATTTTCAAAAAACTGACTATTGGATTACTATAATTTTTTACAGACATAGCGTATAATATAATTAAGTCTAGTATCTAATCCAACAGTGAGTTATATGTGGACTTCATTCTTACATAAACTTATATAAACATATGTTAACTAGATTGGGGCTGTATATATATTAGTATAGCTTAGACAAAATACTTCTTGAGTCAATCAAAACAATACTTATATTAATCAAGCCCACGTGCTGGCATGGAGTTGGATTTCATATAAAAAAAGCCCGATCGGACGGTCCAAAATTCGCCAAATTGAGCAAGTCATTCCAATAACTTGTGTTCCCTTCTTCAACACCATAAGAATCATTGAGAAGAAAATGATTTAGCAGGTCCTCCGAATTCCCTTCATTGGTATCCGAAGGTTCTAAAATATTCCATGCATCTGCAGTATCAAACACCTTGTCTTCTTGGTAATAATGCATGGCACGTGCATCAACATAATTTTCAGCAAAACCTTCTGTAAAATCAGTGGCTGCAGGCATGTCCATTAATGCATTCTCCAATAAGCTTAATTTAGAGGTAGTAGCCATTTTGTAATTGATTGGCTGAGCCTGAGCTGAATCAGAAGTAGCACGCTGATGTTGGTGCAACTTCAACTCTATGACCATCCTCCTTTCAGCTTCAAGTCGAGTGGCCTCCCACTGAGCCATGTGGGTCAGGTTCTTGGAATCGCCATTAGCTGCAGGCTGGCCAAGGGTCGGACTCTTTGGCTTGTGGGTCGCTGCTGGGACTATAGCTAACCTTTTCTTCAGACGGGTGTTCAATAATTCTTGATTTCATTGTCTGTTCTCTTTGGTAAGTGCCTAGCTATAGCTGACCACCTATGGATAATATATAAAGAAAGATATCGAGTCCATATTAGAACCTTGGAAATTAACCATCTAATTCCGGAATATCAACAAAAGTTCCACTCATTTAATGAAAAATAAAAAATCATTTTCACGCAAGATATCAATGACAAACTTAACAAAAAAAAAAAAAAAACAAAACAAAACTTAATAGGACAAGGAAAATAGCTAGGTTTTCGAGATCTTCAAATCTTCTTAGAATTAAATAAATTACGTACAAAAATTAAATAGATTATTTATTGTGAGAAATGATCCTGTTAGTATATG
>JAESVK010060821.1:0-10281 GCA_017140935.1 Hamamelis virginiana
ATTTTGTCTTCCGCTGCGATTCCATGTTTTTCGAACGTTTCCTTTCAGTGGTATCAGAGCTAGATCAAGCATGGACATGTGTTTAATGATGGCAAGAATGGATTTAATTAATTAAAATCGAAAAATCAATGGTTTTAGAAACCATGTGGAATTCGGCCATGGAGGTTCTCCTCCTTGTTTATTGTTTTGGTTTTGTGTTTAAATGGCAACTAGGGTTTATGTAAAACCCTAGAGGGATTCGGCAATGTGGGGCTGCACTATGAGAGTTACGGCCATAAGGGTTTTACCCCTTTGGTGTTTGAGATTCAAGGGTTTTTGAGAACAAACCCAGAATCCCGTTTTTCTGGAGCATGCCAACTTGTTTGGCTTGTATATTGATCAAAACATATCCAAATCGCATGAAATTGGTCTTGTTTCGATCATGACTCAATATAGAATGTTTTCGTATGAATTTGGGAATTTTTACAAGCCATTAAGGCAGCGTTTGAAGGCAAAACAACTGCTGGACAGTAGCACTGTTTTCTGCAGAAATTTTTAGAAAAGTATTCTTGTTTTGCTTGGTTTGTTCAAACCACTCAATGGCTTCCCTTCAAACTTCATAGAAGTGTTCTATGGAAGTATTCTAAGGGTTCTATGATATTTTCTTGGAGTTTTGGAAACCCTAGAAAGTTTAGATGATGTTCTTGAATTTTTGAATTATGAACAAAACTTGTTTTTGAGAAAAACTGGTTTTAATGGCTATAGGGGTTCACGGCATTGAAGGTTTTACACCCACATGGATTTCGGCTACTAGGGTTTTTCAAACCCTAGAATATATTTGCATGTGTCTTGATTGTTTTTAAAATTGTTAAAAATTGATTCTTGATTATTGCAAATAATTTGGTTTAAATTTATTTAAACTTGTATATTGATGAAGCTTGTTAAAGAGTTCAACAATGGTGTTTTAGGGTTCTTTGAATCCTTGTATTCATCATCAATGGTGGTTGGTTTTAGGTTTTAGAAACCCTAAACTAAAAGAAGAAAATTTCCTAATTTGTTTTAGGAATCCCTAAATGTCAAACTATGATATTTCTACTTTCTATTTTATGAATTGTTTGATTTAGGAAAGTTTCTCATATATGATTTGATTCTTTCTTATTTTAAATGATCACAATATAGATTATATTGCAGCATATTTGGATTTTATGGAAACCCTAAAAAGGTTAGATTATGGTAAGGTTACCTAACCCTAAACCTAACCCTAACCCTAACCCTAACCCTAGCACACTCTCTCTCTCCCACTATGATTTTCGGCCACATGGGTTTGGAACCCTAGTGTGCCTTAATTATTTTATGTTTTCATGATCTTGTGTTCTTCATATGTTTTATGAAGCGTTTATAATATTTTCAAAATAAATTTTATTGTTTTTGAAAATTAAAAATGAAGAACATAAAGATTTGATGAAAAGTGTTTTTATAAAACAATTTTTGTGTTCTTGAGAGATTGTGAAATTCATGTGATGAATTATTGTTTTTAATTGCTTAAAAACATTTAGGGATGATTGCTAGATGATATATAAACATGTTAAAAACGTTCTAGCATGCTTGTATATTGAAAGTATTAATTTTGAAATCGTTTTGAAATTAAAACTGGGTTGCTGTTTTTCTGGGCAGCAATCATGAAGCTTTTGTAAAATCCATGGAAAATAGTTTCTGGGATTTTTGAAGCTTGCCACCTATTGACTTCATTAATATAAGGTCTTAACAAAGTCTATGAAGGGTTCCCATGATTTTTAATGACCTAGAATAGCCACACTAGATTTTTTGTGAATAAGAGTCAATTCTGGAAAATCTGACTCTCTGTCACAAAATGTCTCTAATTGATACCAAACGTTAGAATCAAGTCTTGAGACCCCTGCCATTGTTTAGAGGACTGAAAAACCTAGTGAATTGAAGTGTTTCCATGACTTAGTTCACTTTAGGTTATGCCCAATAAATGCATTTGTGAACAAATTCCAGATTCTGCCATGGTTTGGAGTTAGTGTCACAAAGTGCCTTAAAGTGATACCAAACGTTGGAATCACTAAACGAGACCTATGCCATTTGAAAGAGGACTGAAAATCCTTGTGAAATAGAGTATTCTCACATTTTAAAAGTTTGTTTTAATATAGGAAAGTTTAGTCCCAAAACAGTTGCTGAATTCTTAGTTTTGTGAAAAACTGGTTTTGTGTCTTTTCGAGAATTTATGGTTTTGAGTTTTTATTTAATTCCTTCACTATAGGTTAATGTTGATTAATCTATAATGCATATTAAAGTGTTAAATGCATGATAGGAATTATGAGATTAATTTCTCAAATTAAATTCTATTTATTTAAAACCCTAATTGAGTTAATTAGGAGTTTTACTTAAGAAAATGTACTTTTATTTTCATATGAGATATGATGGTTTTATTTTAAATGAGATTTAAAAGATTGTTATTATTTTTATGAGATAATAATAATAATAATAATGACTTTAATTAATTAAATGCCATTGCCATCATTGCCTTTCTTTTATTGTTGTTTTTATTTATGCAATGAGTTTGTATGAATATGAATGGATAATTATGGACTGAAGACCAATTAAATGAGATGTGATTGGCCGCATTAGATGTGTATGGATTATTTTAAGGGTTATATTTAAAGTTGTTTAAATTTAAGTGATGTAATTAATTTGGGGCTTGCATGCCTCTTTCCCTCTCAATTCCTATGTATCCCCTATCTCCTTAATCCACTTCTTTCTTTTATTTTAAATGTAATATTGGATACTTGGTGGAGCATGGTGGACTTGAGGTGCATGGTGGAGTTTTGTACGAGAGGAAAAGGCAAGTACTTGAGAAGGACTTGGCAAGGACTTCAAGACTTTTCGTAAATCTTTTAGTCTTGATGTAATAGTTACATAGTTTTAATTACGATCACCTAACCCTCATTATAGACCTAGGGTTCATCTTTTTGGCTCAAAGAATGTGCCCACCCTAAAGTCCATAATTAATCCAAGGCCCATTAATATATGAGATGTATGCTTGGTAGGGGGCCTTGACCTAATTTATTATATGTTCAAGATGAATCCACCATAGCCTCTAGAAGGACAGTGGGAGGATAATCGAGAACTAATAATAAAGTTTGGTCTAAATTTTATATATGTTTGATATATATATGTGATGCATGTGATGTATGTTAATATTAAAATGAGACCCCTTTTTACAAAACCCCTTTTAATTCAAAATTAAGTTGTAAGGAAGAGGCCTTGGGCTTTATCCTAGCCTCCCATCATTACATGATAGGTGGATTTTTAAGGTGGATGTGTTTGGCTGCAGATATGCGGGAACATGTTCATCCTGAGGGTTCATACTGTCTTGTTTTAATATTGGATATCATAAGGTGCGATAATGGTGTATCCCAAGAACCTGCTATGTGAGGGGTACAACATTCAATTGACCATACTTATGCGAATGATGGGTGTGACTTAACTAAAGAGTACTATCCAAGAACCTATTATGTGAAGATACTACAATTTAGAGGCTAAAGGATGATTGGAATTTGCTTTAGAAGCATTAGGATAAGAGTTATCCACTCATTAAGGGTTAGTATCCAAGAACCTATTATGTGAGGCTACTAATTCTTAATGGGACCCCAATCCCTACTATGGAAATTCAATCTTTTGAAATTCCCAAGTCTCATCCTAGGGTGTATGGGATTTGAACAAAATAGTGGGAGGTAACATAGAAATTAAAGACCAAAATTTTTTTATGTTTATTTAATATGAAATATATTATTATTTTCTATTGTAGATAGTACATCTAAACCTACTCTCTAGAATATTTAAATGACAATCGTTTAACTGGTCCAAAACTTCCAAGACTGGTTTAAAGAACCTAGTCTTAACTGCTGATAATATAGACTACGTGGTCAATGCCCCATGCCCCAATGTTTTGTCATAAGGGGGCATACAAGGAGAAGAAAGACACTTATAGTAAGTGACTTGACAATGATGTATGGTACATCTGAGGGAACCTTGTGGTTCACAGAATAGAATTGTAAAGTACAATACTATTAGTGAACTCTTCTCCTATAAGATAATGAATGAGATATCTGTTAATGAGCTCTGTCTCAAGATGATCTAGTACATTCACTTGGTGCATGATCTTAAGTGTTAAGATCACTGCTGATAGGAGCATTGACATCTTGCTTCATTCCCTTCCTGCAAGTCACAAGTAATTCATCTAAATCTTTCCCTCACTGATTTGATGAATATACTAGTGATTGTTAGGAGACCTTGAAAAAGGAACCCAAAGGGAATGTTTTGGCTATTAATGGAACTTCCACTTCTAAGACCGAACCTAAGGGCAAGGGAAAGAAGAAGAAGTCTCATGATAAGCCAAAATGAAGCATTAAGAAAGAAAAGTCTAAAAGAAAAGAGTTTCAAGTGCGGTAAGTTATGTCATTGGAAGAGAAACTGCAAGGAGTACCTAGTTTGAAGAATGGTTCTTCTAATGGTACATCCTATGCTTTATTCATTTACTGATTAAGAATTAGTGTTATTCTGCTTATGGTATCCGATACCTAGTTATGTTTTATAGTACAATACGATTGTATATAGAAACAAATGGAAGCGGAAGATCAAGTAGATATCAAACTTTCTTTGTTTGGAAATGAATCAACAGTTGATACATTTAACATAGAAACTTGATACTTGATTAGTTTATTTAGAGTTCATAGAAACTTTCTTAATATTGCCGAGTGTTTTAAGACTTCTTAATCGAAGTTTTATTTGCTTTTAAATACTTTGTATATTTAAAACAGATAATCTATGATATTGGATATTTTAGATTATTTCTGGCAATTGATTTAAAGTTCTATACTCTTTATGAATGTTTTGAATAAATGCATGAAATGATATATAAGGATTCAACCTTAAGGATCACATTAATAAATGAATTTTGATTCATTAATTAATATGAACCAATCACCTTATTTTATAAGGAGATTAAAAAGGATAATACATAAGATGTATAAACCTTAAATTTTTAGTTTGTATACTTCATAGCTATTTGAATGTTTGAAAGCGTTCAAATGATTCAAAACTATGAATATTTGAAGAGTTCAAATGATTCATATGAAGTAAAACTAAAAGAAAAATATTGAGAATATTTGGTTGAATCTTATATCACTAATTGACCTTAAATATGTTAAACGATTAAGTTTGGAAATTATTTGGAAATATGAGATATTTCAAATAAACTTCAAAAGTTTGTTTTCTCAAATAAAGAGTTATTAGAAAACAATGTTTCCACGATAGTTGAGAACTATACCTTTATGAAACATCAAAAGGAATTTTATGTTATTAAAAAGTTTAATACATAAGATACCTTGTTTCAAAAAGGAAAGTGGGAGCATGTGAGTCATCGATATTATTCTTGATTTTCTTTATAAAGTACATACTTTAATACTAACGTAGTATTGTGAATTCGATAATCGTTATAGGAATTCAAATCTCTCAAAAATTCGATTTTGTGAGGGATTTCATATGAGCAAAATATTTGGGAAATATGGAGACTCATATGATTAAAACTTATGTACTTAAGTCAATATCATTTATGCTGCAAATGGTTGTTAGCAGATATTGATTGTTGATTCAGAATAGGGATTCTGAATAGATACAAGTATATTCTTAAAAGAGTTTAAGAATGAAATACTTGCATGTATAAAGAAATTTTATAAAGGGATGCTATTTACAAATTGCCTAAAAGAATGTCTAGAGTATGGTGTTTTCTTTCGAGAACACAGGTCTCATTTACTAGGACATCAGAGTTGGCAGAGGATATTAGTTTAATTACTATTATTGAAAATAATTATATGCAAAAGGAGTTTTGCATAAATCTACTTTGCCCTAACACCTGTGTGTGTTAGAAGCCTTGTCTTGCGAAGACTAGTATACGATACTATGGTGATTGGCTTTAGTGCAAGTGGGAGATTGTTAGAGGTATGCCCTAAAACCAATCCTAAAGGGCATATCAATTTCATATTATATGTATTTGAAGGTACAACTTATCATATGTATTTAAATATATATGATAAGGTCCATGAATAAATGATAGAAGAAATATGTATCTCAAAGTTGTTGAGATATGGAGACTCATATTTCTAGTACACATTTATTCTAAACGAGTTCCTACTCATAGGTTTATTAAAGTGGATATTTAATAAACCGTTAAGAGTAGCACAGATTTAAACTGGCTCCAATGGGAGGATAGGTAGTCTTTCCTATCGGTGTAGTGACACTATAGTTAATCTGTGGGTGCATATTAGAGAATATGTACACTGAACATGATCTGCTAGAATGTTCTTATGGAGATTAGTCAAAAGAATATTCTTTTGTTACGACCATTGATTTGGTAATCCTTAGACCTGAGGCACCATAGTTATCTTATGCATAGGTCACTTGAGTTTGATAGTATCTCGTACATCCTTAACCACAAGGGTGTAATCGGTACTCATTGGCTCTAGTAGGGTTATGTATGAAGGTAAATGAGTGCGCAAGAAGGAATCATCACTTTCATCTTTGATGAGAGAGAATGTCAAGGTTCGTTCACAAAGATAATTCTCAGTGTGAAATCCATGGCCATGGTGATAGGTAAACTGTGAAAAGTGTTTCATGAGTTTATCTTATTGAGTATTATATTTTGTGGAACATTTAACAAGTTGTTAAGATATGGTTTGACTTAATAACCATGCCTGAATATCTTAACAGTGACATTAGGGGATGAAGGATTAAGTAACATGAAGGGTTCATATGGTTCCGCTATTCACCCACACCTAGGGTACGTCATGATATGTTGCTAGATGTCACTCATGACCAGTGTAGGCCTATTGATAAAGTGTTATCAATGAGGGCATAATTGGAATTATTCCAATTGAACCTAAAAATAGAAACTTTCTATTTTAGGAGACATAGAGATGTCCCTGTCCACTGCTAGGTTGGGATGAACCCAAAGGGTCACACACATAAGGACACAAGTGAGTTCTTTAAGTTAGGAGAGGGGTTAGTTTCTAATTATATGTAACTTACTTGGGCTCTTTAATTAAAAGTTAATTAAGGAGGACTAAGTTGCAAAAATTAGAAACCCTAGTATTTGCCTATAAATACAAGGTGAGGGTGCATGCTAGCACAAGTCCACTCAAACCCTAATTAAAAGAGAGCTTTTGTTTTATTCCCTAGAGGAGGCCGGCCCTAGTGGCTCCTCTCTCTCTTGGCCGAATTTCTCTAGCTCTCTCCCTCTCCATCTTGCATTGATTCAAGTGTTGAACAAGTGCGGGAAGCTTGAAGAGTCTTGTGTTCGTGTGGATACCTTGGAGGCTTCATACACTTTGAAGCTAGGATGCGATCGAGGTTTCAACAAAGGCAATCATCAAGTAAGTCAATGTTTTAAAGTTGTTTAATTCTTGTACTTGTATTATTCATTATCCGATGCTTGTTACGATTTCCTGTATGAATATGTATGGTGGGATTCTTGTTTATAAAATTTTTATAGTTTGTCTTCCGCTGCGAATCCTCCCTGCACATATTCTTTCATATACCCCAACCCTTCTTCACACAAAATATACAATGAGTTTTGTGTTTGATACAATAAATGCTTTAACAAGCTGATTTTCACAAGTACAAGCTCAAACTAATAGCTTCTCAAATGATTAATAAGTTAGCTCAAAGGATTTTCACAAGGAAGCTTTGAAGATAAATGCTCACAATGAATGCTCTTAACAATATTGGATTGATAACAATAAATGAGAGCAAGAGCTCTATTTATAATGAATTTGGTCTCAAATGGCCGTTGCTAGCTTCATGAATCTGATTGGTAAGAGAGGAGCAGCAGGGAGCAATTAATGCTCGGCTTACTATAAAGGGAATTAGCCGTTTTGCTTTTGCAGAGGAGATAGTCGACTAGACCAAGGGAGTTAGTCGACTACTGACTAAAAATTCAAAGCATTTAAATTTCTCGGGCACGATTAGTCGACTAGGCCAAACTAGTTAGTCGACTAGTTTTGTAAAATCTCTTAGGGAAAATTTTTCGGGTTCGATTAATCGATTAGACTAGAAGGGTTATTCGACTAGCTTAATTGCTTCACAAAACTTTGGCTACTGCCTTGCAATTAGTCGATTGAAACAAGGACTTAGTCAACTAGTTGACAAGTTAGTCGACTAGCTTATATGATTAGTCGACTAGATTAAGATTTCTCAAAGTCTTGGCTACTGGATCATAGTTAGTCAACTAGACTAAGAGTGTTAGTCGACTAGATATGTTCTTAAGCCAATTTTCTGATTTTCTTAAATCTAAATCAACTTCCGACATGTAAACTAGTTAACTAAGTGTTCAAAATCATTTTTGACTTAGTTTAAAAACATTTTATAAGATTCCAAAGGTATGTATGCCAATGCAATCACTACTACAAAAAGATGCAAAGAAAACAGTAAATAGAAAACGGTTTTGGAAACCGTTTTAGAAAGAGATGAAAGAAAACGGTTTTCAAAACCGTTTTAGTTTAGTAATATTTAACAACGGTTACTTTGTGATTGATCGTCAGAGAACAAGGGAGATTATTCCTTGTTAATGATCAAGATTAATATATTTATAAAACCGCGTGTTTATTAATCTCAATTCAATTACGATTGGTGAGCACGGGTGTCGAACCACTGAGAAATATGTAGGTTTAATACGAGAAACGATTAGATTAATTAAAGTGAAAGAATAGTGTCAAATTAGTTTGGTGGTGGAAAGAGCTTCAATTGGGTTGAAGTGAAAATGCGTAATTTAACAAAGCTGATTAAAATGCGGTTAATTAGTGGTGTGAGCCGAACTTGGGTGAGAAGTCCATTGAATATCAAATACGCAATTTAGTTATAAAATCCACGATATAGTAATTATGTATGGTGGTTCATCCAACTACAAGAAGGAATCCCCAAAAAGATGATGAATAACAGGACCGACAGGTTTATCCTTGAAAAGGAATGGAATGTCACTATCCACCTTAATTGGGGATAAAGCATGCTAGTTTGTTATTCATCCCAATAAGTACCATTGCATAATTATATAATTGCAATCACAGATATACACTTATATTATATTATATTTAGCAATAGTGTGCGGTAAACCTTCACAACTATGCAATCACATAATGCAAATAAAGGGATGTTTATAAACTAGGAATGCATAAAGAATCCAAACTTCATCCTCACCCAAGCTTGGAGTATTAGCTACACATCAATGGAGGAGAATATCCTTTATCCATGACAAGCTCTAAGGGGTCACGGGATGGAAAAGTAAAATAAAGCAGAAAGTAAATGACTGAAGGAAATAAAAAAAATGGCTGAAATAAATAAAGAAAATGGCTTAAGTAAATAAAGAAAATGACGTAAGTAAATAAAGAAAATGGCTTAAGTAAATAAAGAAAGTGACTGAAAAAGTAAAGAACAATTCTCAAGTGAGAATTGAACCATGCATAAAAGGAAAATTGCAGAAATTAAAATACGGAAATTAAAGACTGAATAAGTAAAGAACAATTCTCAAATGAGAATTGAGACATGCATAAACGGAAAATTGCAGAAAAGTAAATGACAGAATAAAAAACAGAATTGAACTGTAAGATAAAATCTATTGAAATTGAAAGAGTAATGATTCAAAGCAAAAGTCTTGAACCCCTTAAAGTCACACATACACGTGTATATATAGAATGAATTTACAAAAGACGAAAAAGGCATTGGCATCTTCAAGGAATATCACAGAATACCCTCAGTCAACTCATGTTTATCGATAGCGAAGTTTGGCTATCGATAGAACTTCTATCGATAGCGAGACTTGGCTATCAATAATCATGTTGGCTCTGGCTTGTTTGCTGTATGTTTGCTTCTGCAGCCTTTCCGCACTTTATCGCCCATCATAGTTCATCGTGAAATGCATAATTTTGGTGCTCAGGTGAGTCATCAAGAGAGTCAGTTCGAATCTGGACTAATTTGTACGAATTTCCTACAAAAGGAAAAATGAACAACTTTCACAGATTTATATAAAAACAGGCTTTTATTAAGCAACTAAATATATAAGGGAACACAGTAATACCATAATCGATGGAATGATTGTGGTACAATCAGTGACCGTCTTTGATGGGCATATTATTAAGACGGTTTTGGAAACCGTTTTAGAAATAAACCAAAGAAAACGGTCTTTCTGTTTTCTCACATAAACTATAAAATATTATTTTATATAAAATGTGA
>JAESVK010060821.1:10381-23471 GCA_017140935.1 Hamamelis virginiana
GTGTTAAAATAATTAATTATGCTATTACATTTTACCACTAATCCAAGTTTTGGTTGGTGTTAAGTATTTAAAAGAAAATTAAAGTTAAAGTATCTTAGTCTATATATATATATATATATATATATATATATATATATATATATATATATATATACATTTATAAAATTTAATGTTCAATTGTTAACCAAATGATTCAATTGGTGACCCACACCCTTTGCCGCGCTAGTCGGGTCTGATAATTATGGCCGGGTATGATAATTATGGCCTTACGCATCATATATTGTTACTATAAACTGAGAGCATAGTTATTAGAACCGGACTGGACATCGATCCGGACAAGAGGCCGGGTGGTCGGGTCACTGGTTCAACCACCGGGTCAACGGTCGGACCGCTTAATTATAAAATATATATTATTTTAAATATATTTGAGATTTTTACAAGTATATGAATGTAATAAGGTTATATTTTATATACTGCATTATAATAAAAACAAGTAAAGCATAGCCTAGTGGTAAAGTTTCCTATCCGGCCGGTTCACACTGGTTCAAGGCAATTCACTTCCTTATCCGGTCCAATAATCAACACAGACCGGTTAGGAGTCCGGTTCACCGGTCCGATCGGCCAGGCCGGTCCATTTCTAACCGTTTTTGTACGTGGCATATTTAAAAGCAGTTTTAAACCGTGTTCGTATGCATAGAAATGAAAACAGTCCAAAACCGTGTTTGAAGGGGTACTACCTTATGAAAACATACACCTTAAGGATGGTTCCAGAACCGTGTTCAAAAGTTTTTTAAAACGGTTTAAAACTGTTTTCATAGGGATTTTTTGTAGCAGTAAATATGAGTAAAACATTTTGTCTTTGAGCTATGCAAGTTTAAACAATTAGGGATGACTTACATACAATTCCTAATACAACTTGGCTTTAAAAGATCTTCAAAGAATTGGCTTCAAGTTGCTCTTCATGATCTTCATGAGCTATTGATTTGAACCTTTGCACATTTGAGTTTCTTGGGATATGTTGATGAGCTCCAACAAGATAGGTCTTTGATTTTAAGGAGACAAAAACACTTTACCACTTGTTAGGGATTAAAGTAATGTTTGTTGATCATCAAAATGTGGTCAACGGAATTGACCTTATGGCTAACAAAAGGTGTTAAGGCAAAGGAGTTCTTATGCAAACAAACTTTGCAATTTATTATTTCCAATAGTAGTATTTAAACTAAACTGCACTGTCAGCTTTAATGTCCTCAAGTAAATGAGACTTGTATTATCGGAAGAAACACTACATATTAGACATCCCTTTAGGCAATTTGTAAATAGCATCCCTTATAAAATTTCTTTATACATTCAAGTATCCCATTCTTAAACTTCACAAGTCCTTTTAAGAATATTCTTGTTTCTATTCAGAATTCTCATCATGAATCAATAATTAATATATTTGCTAACAACTATTTATAGCATTAATAATATTGACTTAAGTACATAACTTCTATCACATGAGTCTCCATATTTCTCAAATATTATACTCATGTGAAATCCCTCACAAAATCATATTTTTGAGAGATTTGAATTCCATTCACAAGTATGGAACTCTTAATACTACATTAGTATTAAAGTATGTACTTTATAAAGAAAACTAAGAATAATATCAATGATATGTTTGCTCCCACTTTCCTCTTTGAAACATATCAAGGTATTTTTATGTATTAAACTTTTTAATTACATAAAATTCATTTTTGATGTTTCATCAAGGCATAGTTCCTAAACATTGTAGGATATTGTTTTTCAATAACTCTTATTGAGAATACAAACTTTTAAAATTTATTTGGAAATATCTCATTGTTCCAAATAATTATCAAAACAATATCGTTTAACTTTAAAACCTTAATCTATTTAAGGTCAATTAATGATATAAGATTCAACTAAATATTCTCAATATTTTTCTCTTAATTTTTACTTTATTTGAATCATTTGAAAACTTCAAATATTCAAACTTATATATAAATAGATATGAAGTATCCAAAATAAATTACTAGGTTTAGACATCTCATGTATAATCCTATATAATCACCTCATTGAAAAATTAAGTGATTTGTTCACATTAATTAACGAATCAAGATTCATTTATTAATATGATCCTTAAAGTTGAATCCTTTGTATATATATTTCATACATTTATTCAAACCGTTCATAAAGAGTTAAGAATCTTAAATTAATTGCCAGAACAAATCTAAAATATCAAATATAATAGATAAACTGTTTTAAATAAACATAGTACTTAAAATCAAATAAAAACTTCAACCATAAAGTTTTAGTAGCAATTGACAATGAAATAAAGTTTCTAAAATCTCTAAATAAACTAATCGAGTGTCAAGCTTCTTTGTAAAAAATGCAGCAATTGTTGATCCATTCTCGGACATAGAAAATTCGACTCCTACTCGACCTTCTGCTTCATTTTGTCTCCGGCATACAATCACATTGTACCAGAAAAACATAATTAGGTATCTTATACCATAAGCATAATAATACTAATTCATACTTAGTAAGTGAATAAAGCATAAGATGTACCATTTCAATAACCCTTCTTCAAAGTAGCCAGGTACTCCTTGTAATTCCTCTTCTAATGACCTGACTTGCCGCAGTAGAAACACTTTCTTTTAGACTTTTTCATCTTCACGCCTCCTTTTTGCTTTTCATAGGAGTTATTCTTCTTTCCCTTGCCCTTAGGCTTGGTCTTAGAAGAAGAAGTTACATCGATAGCCAAAACATTCCCCTTGGGTTCCTGTTTCTTCAAGGTTTCCTCAGTAGTTACAAGTATATTCATCAAGTCAGTGAGGGAAAGATTGGCATTCACATCATTCATGTGAAAGTTCGTGATGAAGCAATTGTAGCTTGGAGGAAGGGAATGAAGCAAGATGTTAATGCCCATCTCTGCATTGATCTCAACACCTAAATCATGCAAAGAATGAATGCTGCAGATCATCTTGAGGCAGTGCTCATTAATAGATGTCCCATCCACCATCTTATTGGAGAAAAGTTCACCTACAGCATTGTATGTTACAATTTTGCTTTGTGAATCATACAGTTCCCTCAAGTTTACGAGGATTGCATATGCACTATCAATGACCTCATGTTGTCTTTGCAGTTCCTTGGTCATTGATGCCATGTGTGAACCCGCCACATCGAGCCTCGATTTGGAAGCTTTTTTAGGGATTGGACCCACTTGTCATCGTGGATTTGTAGATAATTATCCTTCTCTATTATCCTTCTCTATTATCCACTCAAGATCATCCAATCATAATTATCCTTCTCTATTGTGGGAGTCCACTTAGATTGGGTGTTTGAAAAAGGAAAGGAGTTTGAGAAAACTGGGAGTCGCCACCTTATTTTTAAGGAATAAGAAACCACAAAAAAGAGTTTTATTTTAAATAAAACAATGACCCCATATTTTGGAAAAGCATGGTCTTCGAATCAAAGTTGGATTCGGGGGCTAGGTTATGAGATAGGAAGGTTCCATGACACATCCTGTAGGCACCCATCTCACCCTAATTAAAGGTCTCCTAATCACTTTTGGGCTTTATCAAAATCTTATCATTTCAAATCTAATTATCTAATCAACCACAAAAATATTAATAATATTACATATATAATAATAGATAATAATAAAAAAGAATCACAATCCTAAAGACCTTAGGAGACTCATAGTCATCCTAAGATTGGACTTGCGCCCTATTGACTGCCTACGTACCTTACCAGTTTCCTAATAAGAATCAAAGTCTACATAGTTCGATTACCTAGGATTCTCCTATTGTAATGAACTACACTATCATTAGAATTCTATCTTATCTAAGACTCTATCTTCGAAGTTTTTATCTGTTTAAAACACTTTTCAAAAATCAATTCATCAATTAGTAGATTCCCAATGATCTTGGAACTCTGTTTAAAACACGATTCAAATCCAATCACAACTCTTTTCAAAATGGGAATTCTATCCGGAGTCAAATCCTTTCAAAAGGTGGAATTTCATTCCAAGTCAATTTCAAGAGTTTCAATTTCATTAGAATTCATTTAATGGTGGATTAATTTTAGTAAAACACTAGTTTTGAAAGCCCTCTCAAACATAGAATCCTAAACTCATTAGAATCCTAAATTGAATTAATTCTTACAACAAAAGGGAATCCTAAGTGGGGTCAAGTGACCCCCCAATCCTAAGGTTTCTAGCTAATCCTAAGTTAGTCTAAATACATAAAACACTAAGACAATGCATGCTGGAAATTCTGTAAATGCATGAAAAATACAATAAAACAGTTAACTAATATGCATGAAAATGTCCTAAATGTAAACTAGTTATTCTATGTGAACCTAGACATGTTTCTAAGTTAAATTTAATCCTAAAAATGACTTCTAATACACTTTAAAGACACTTTCAATTTTTGGACAGATTTGAATGCATCTCTAAAAGTGAATTAAAATTCAAGAAAATAATAAATAAAAAGGTATGAATGACCTAGCATGCAACCTAATATGATACCCTAAATTATCATATATGATTTCATGTGAAAAATGGCTTAAAAATGATAACTAAGCCACTTTGAAGTATATATTTAAATCTGGATAGATTTAAATACTTACTTCAAGTGTCCTAAAAATTATCTTTAATCCATCAAAAACATGAAACAACAAAGCTAAGATGCATACTAACATAATGAATTAAAGTACTACATAACCAATCATTATAACCAACTAAAAATCACACAAGGGAAGACACTTACCTTTGCTCGCTCCCTCGAACACAATTTATATCAATCAACCCAAGTAATGATAAAGGAAAGCAAGACGAAGAAATATCACACCACACAAACTAACACAAAACAACTCTAAATAGGAACTTCCCCTATGCTAAGCATACTTGAACACAACAAAATAACTGTCTTAGCAAACATACTCCTTTCATCAAAACAGAAACTAACTTGCATTAAAACCATTCCTAATCATGCATTCTAGACATAAAATAATCCTAAACATATTCCTATTTACCCATAATAGCTAGCATGCTCAAAACACACAAATAAACTCAAACTTCATAAGTTAACCATGCAAAACTCATAAATGCAGAAACCTACATATTAACAAGTTAAAACCTGCATGCAATAAACAACTAACCCTTTATTCTTAACCTATGAATACTCAACCTAAGCATTTATTCCTAACATAGCATAAACATGGAAGAAGAATGAAAGAGAAGAAAAAGAAGAAGAAGAAGAAACATGCAGATTTTAACTATGTTATGTAATTCATCAAGATAAACATAATGGTGAGTTAAGTTTACCTCTTTTCCTTCTTCTTCCTTGCTCCTAGCTCCTTTCTTTAAGCTCCAATGGCCTAAAAAACGTAGCTAAGGTTCTAGGGGGCTGGTGCAAGTGCCCAAGTCTCTCCTCTCCAAAAATCAGCACCTAAACTTGACTCCTAAGTGATGTATATATAGGAAAGGCCTCAAATTAATCAATGGTTCACATTAAAACCCTAGGGAATGATCCAAGGGCCCTAAAGGTGTCTTCCAAGGTCTCCAAGGTCGTGCAAAACCCTCCAAGCTGAGCTAGATAGGCTTTGGAAGAGTCTCAAATGATAAAAACTCTCAAAATTCGAAAAATTGGCAAAATAAGGCAAAAAGCTCGGGTGACCATCCTCCTAGGGACTGCTGACCGTCCCCTAGGGATGGCTAACCGTCCATGAAGGGATGGTCAGTCAAGCTTCAGCCCAAATTTGACTCATTTTGGGCCTCTTTCGACCCGTCTCGGCTGTTTTTGGCTTTTCGGGCCCGTTTCAAGTCCAAATTCGACGATTCAAGCGCCAAAACGATCGTGATTTGATTCTCCATGTTTCTAGAAGAGTTTGAGGATGAAAAACCTTAACCAAAGTCAAGGGGTTGAGAGAAACCAAGCCGGTTAGCTATTTTAGGCCTATCGGGCCTTTTTAGGGTTTTGAAATGTACTAATCGATTGCTCTCGAGATTGTTTCCACTTCTCGAAACAAGTTTTAAGAAACATTTAAGAAAGTGTTTTAGTACTTTTGAAGGTTTTGAACTGATGAAAAGATCGAATCCTAGTCATTCTCGGTTGAAACCCTAATCTGAGCTTCAAAAGGGCCCTTTGGGCCTTAAAAGCCAAACATGAGCCCAAAGGCTCAGTGGACCTTGCCACTGATCAACTTAGCTACCAAACACACCCTAAATATCCATGCTAAATCCTAGAGACTATTCGAGACAAGATCGATAGTCATTCAGAGCTTTTGTGATCCAAAGGACAACGCTGCCTTTCAAGTCACAAAAGGCCTTATTTCCTATCCAACCTGGCTCGGAATGCCATGAAATTTAGCAGGGACATTCATAGACTTACTAAAAACTAAATGCAAAAAGAACCGGCTCAATCTGACCTAAAAACCTACATGCGATAATGACCTCTAACTAACTACACAAAAGGGTACTATGAGCGACTTAGGGTTTCAACACCCTATTTCACTTCAAACCTCAGGCAACCATTCATGATCCTTCTCATGGTCAAAAATGGATGTCTCACCATGATATAGCATTTCTCCTGCACATCATCCTCTCGCGACTTTCTATAAGTGACTCTCTCCTCCTCAGATATCCCCTCAGGTAAAGTATTGGAGCGTGGGGTATTGATCACATAGTTTATTTTATCAGTGGCTAAAACAACCTGAATAGTTTATTTTATTAGTGGATAAAACAATCTTCAGGTTTCTAAACCAGTCTTGGAAGTTTAGACCAGTCAAACAATTATCATCGATAATTCTAGAGATTGGGTTGAGTGGGGCCATCTACAACAGAAATAATAAATTTAAATTTCATATTATTAAACCATAATAACATTTTGGTCTTTAATTTTTATGGGACCTCCCACTATTATTTTCAAATCTCATACACCCTTTAATGAGACTCGGGAATTTCAATATTGAGTTTCCTAGTGGGAATTGGGTCCCATTAAAAACTAGTGGTCCTCACATAATAGCTTCTTGGACACTAATCCCTAATGAGTGGATAACTCTTATCCTAATGCTTCTCTAAGCAAGTTACAATCTTCCTTTAGCCTTTAAAATGCAATAACCCCACATAATAGGTTCTTGGTAAGTGCATTTTAGTTAAGTCACACCCACCATTCACACAAGTATGGTCAATAATCTGAAGCACGCCTCACATAATACGTTCTTAGGATGCACTAGCTTCTCACCTCATGGTATCCTATACGCAATAAGATAAGATGAAACCCCAAGAATGGACATGTTCCCGTAGATAATATCTACAGCCAAACACATTCATCACAGGAATCCCCTTACCTTATAATGGTGGGAGGCTAGGATAAAGCTCATTAAAGCCTCTTCCTTATAACTTAATTTTGAAATAAAAGGGGTTTTATAAAATGGTCTCATTTCACATACATACATTAAATGCATTGATAATATATATATCATATACATATAAAGTTTAGACCATTCATTATTATTAGTCCTAAATTATCTTCCCATTGTTCTCCTAGAGGCTATGGTACAATCATATTGGACATATAATAAATAAGGTCTGGGCCCTACTAACATACACCATATATATAAATGGGCCAAGGAATTATTATGAACTTTTAAGATGGGTTCAAACTTTGAGCCAAAAAGCTGAACCCTAGATCTAAAGGGAGGGTTGGGTGATCGTAATTAAAAACTTATGTAATTATTACAAAAAGACTAAAAGGTCTTCTCAAGCTCTTGTAGTCCTCTCCAAGTCCTTCTCAAGTTCTTGCTTTCCTCTCATAGAAAGCTCTATCATATATTTTGGGCCCACCATTTGCCTTCTTGAATTGTACATTACAATTTATATAAAAGAAAGGGGATTAAGGAGAAAGGGAAAACATAGGGATAGAGAGGAAAAGAGGCATGCAAACCCCAATAAAATTACATCACCTTAAATTTAAACAAATTTAAATACAACCCTTTTTAAAAAATATATATATATACACATCACATGCGGCCAATCACATCTCATTTAATTGGTCTTAAGTCCATAATCATTCATTCTCAATTACACAATCACATTGCATAAATAAAGGCAAAAAGATAAATAGCAATGATGGCAATGGCATATAAATTAAAGTTGTTCTATTATTATTATCTCATAACAATAATAAAGACCTTTTAATCTCATTAAAAAGGTCCTATCATATCTCATATGACTATTCAAGCTTCTTTCCGAAACAAGTAAAACACCTAATTGAAACCATTAGGGTTTTATATAGAATTTAATTTGAGAAATCATTATCATAATTCCTACCATACAATTAACACTTTAATATGCTTAGTAGATTAATCAACATTAAACTACAAGGGTGGAATTAAATAATAACTCAAACAAAAAATTCTATAAAAGAAACAAATTCAGGTTTTAAACAAAACTGTAGAATTCAACTACTATTTTGGGACTTAACTTTATCATATTAAAACAAACTTTTAAAATGTGAGAATACTCTATTTCACTAGGTTTTTAAGTCTTCTTTCAAATAGCATAGGTCTCATTTTGTGATTCCAACATTTGGTATCACTTTAAAGCGTTTTGTGACATAAACTCTAATCCCGGACAGAATTGAGTTTTCTTCACAAATAGCTTTGTGTGGCCCTACCTAAATTGAATCAAGTCATGGGAATACTTCAATTCACTAGGTTTTTCATTCCTCTTTCCAATGGCATAGGTCTCATCATGTGTTTCTAATATTTGGTATCACTTTAAGGCATTTTTTGACAATGACTCAAAACTGGACAGATTTGAGTCATAATCACAAAAACCTTAGTACGGCTATCCTAGGTCAAATTAAGCTATGAGAACACTTCCTAAACTTAATTAAGATCTTAAATTAATGAAGTTGATTGGTGACAAGCTTTGTAGGTCAATGAAAACATTTTTCATAGATTTTACAAAAGCTATAGTGCTGCTATCCACAGTGGATAACACACTTTTAACTTTAAAACAATTTTAAAATTAATTCAAATGATATAAATTCATGCCAAAATACTTCTAACATGTTAATATATCATTTAGCCACAGCCCTTAATAATTTTAATCAAATTAAAATACCAATACATCATATGTATTGCCCCAAACTCTCAAAAACACCAAAATGGGTTTTTCAAAATTCTAGTTTCATGCATGTAACCTCTTTATTCTTCACTTTTGATTGCAAAATCCTTTAAAATTTATTTTGAAATCTATATAAACAATTTATAAAATTAATATTAAGAAGAAAATAGGGTATACCATAAAACAAGGTGGCCGAATTCGAGAGAGAGAGAGGGGGGGAATTTGGGGTGGGGCTAGGGTTTCATAAACTCTAGCTTATCCTAATATATTAGGGTTTCCATAAACCCTAATTAGGGTTGCCACTTCATCCTAATTCAAATAAAAGAATCAATTTGAAATATGAATCTTTCCTAATATTGAACAATTCAAGATAGGAAACAAGATTCATGTAGGAATACTTTCTAAATCCAAATCAAGAAATTTCCAAGAATTGAATTAGGGTTTCTCAAACCAAAATTCAGCCACCATCATCAATCTATTAGGGTTTCCATAAACCATAATATCCATTGTTAACCCATTAACAAAGCTTCATTAACATACAATTTTAAACAACTTTAAAATTAAGCTATGCAAGCATCAAGATTCAATTTTTAAACACTTTAAAATTAATCAAACATGCTAGCAATTATTTTAGGGTTTGAAACCCTAAAAATCGAATTCAAGAGGGGAGTAAACCCCATGTGGCCATGAGTCCCATTAAGGTTTCCTAAACCCATTGCTGCCTATTTCCTCTTCCAATGTTTCTAAAAACAAAAGATCATGCATCTATGTTTCCAAGAACCAAAAGTTTCTAAAAACAAAAAGATGTCATCTTTCTAGAGTTTCCTAAACTCTAGATTCAATCATGGCCATTCATCATAGGATTTCTAAAACCCTAATCACAAAACAAACACAACTAGGGTTCAAAGAACCCTAGTGGCCGTGATTCAAGAAGAGATGAGAAAGAGGCACGTGAGTTCTTCTAGGGTTTCTAGCAAACCCTAGTTGCCGAATACTTGAGGGGATCATCCCCATGAGGGCGTAAACCATTCTAGGGTTTCTAGCAAACCCTAGTTGCCATTAAATCAAAATAAGAAGGATTTATAACATAAACCCTAGTGGCCGAATTCAACATGGGTTCAAGAACCCTAAAAATTTGATCTTTAATTAAATATAACCATTGCATGCCATCATTATATTCATGATCCTTCTTGAGTTGGCTCTGATACCACTGAAAGAATATGGCCATGGATTCGCAGCGGAATGAAACATACAACAAAATTTTTTAACATAGGTTGAATCCATGTACACATACATCCCATGATTCAATCTCAAGCATATGATCATAAATGAAACAAGAACATTAATTAAAAAATTTAATTAACTTACTTGAATGTCTTTGTAGAAACTTCAAAAATGAATCCAAGCTTCAAAACAATGAAGCCTCCAAGGTATCCACACGAACACAAGACTTTGGAATCCCCTACGATTGACCAACACTTGAGCAAAAGCAAGTTTGAGAGAGAGAAGCCCTAAGTCACGACCTTAATGGGTGGGTTGATTATCTCTCTTCTTTTTAGGGTTTAGGTTGACTTAGTGCTAGCATGCACCTAAGCTCTTATATTTATAGACAAATACTAAGGTTTCTAATTTTGCAACTTGGTCCTCCTTAAATAACTATTAATTAAAGAGAGACCCACAAGTTACTAAATTAGAAACTTTCATCTCTCTTAAATTAAAAAGCTCTCTTGTGTCCTTTATGTGTGTGACCCTTTGGGTTCACTCCAACCTAGTAGTGGATCGGGACATCTCTTGTCTCCTAAAATAGAAACTTTCTATTTCAAGGCTCAATTTGAATAATTTCAATTTTACCCTCAATAATAATACTTATCATTAGGCCTTCGCTAGTCATGAGTGACATCTAGTAATATATCATGACATACCCTAGGTGTGGGTGAATAATAAAACTAAATGAACCCTTCATGTTACTTAATCCTTCATCCCCTAATGTCACTGTTAAGATAATCAGGTATGGTTATAAGTCAAACCTTATCTTAACAACTTGATATAAGTCTCACAAAATATAATCTCAATAAGATGAACCCGATGAAACTCTTTCACAGTTCACCTATCACTCTGGCCAGAGATTCATTATGAGATTTATCTTTGTGGACAAACATCGACATTCTCTCTCATTAAAGTAAGAGTGATGATTCCTTATTGCGCACTCATCTATCTTCATACACAATTCACTAGAGCCAATGAGTACCGATTACATACTCATGGTTAGAGTATGTACGAAGTACTATCAAACCCTAATGCCTTATGCACAAGATAACTCTGGTGTTTCAGGTCTAAGGATTACCAATCAATGGACGTAACATAAGAATATTCATTTGACTTTAATCTCCATAAGAATATTCTTTTCAAATCATGTTCAGCGTATATGTTCTCTAACATGCATCCACAGATTAACTATAGTGTTACTACATAGATAGTAAAGACTACCCATCCTCCAATTGGAGCTAGTTTAAATCTGTGTTACTCTTAGTGGTTTACAAATATCCAATTAGATAAACCTATGATTAAGAACTCTTTAGAATAAATGTGTGTGAGAAATATAAGTCTCCATATCTCAGCATCTTGAGATAATTATTTCTCTATCATTCATTCATGGACTTTATCATGTAATTAAATACAAGATAAGTAATACCTTCTTATTATAATATGAAATTGATATGCTCTTTAGGATTGGATTTAGGGCATATCTCCAACAGCAACCAGATTAACCCTCAGTAGTAATTGAACTTGACTTGCTATTCCACTTGCATTGGCCATTGCTATGTTAGTTTGAAGAGATGATTTAGGAATTGGGAGATGGGTCAATTTAGAAGATCAAATGTACAAAAATTAGCTAGATTTTATAATTTTAGCATTTTAATTATATCAAATTCAATGGTGTTGATATATATATATATATATATATATATATATATATATTAAATGGTTGGAAATAAGAATGTTCAAATTGGATGCTTATAACTCGTGAAATCCAATATCTTGCATTTTTTTCTTCACCCTAATATTGATGAGAACCTAGCAACCTGTCTTATTGGAATTGCATGCAAGTCCAAATTCTTCCCCCCTTTTTTTTCCTAGGAACGATTGGTAATGCCACTTAAGCAAATCCTATAATCAATCTATAAGATTCTAGGTTGAAATTGGTCAAAAGTAAACATGATAGTAATGATCAAATAATGAAAGGCTCGTTAAAATCTCGAATTGAGGTTCGCTAAATAGATGTTGACATTAATTTATTGGATTTAGTACAAAAATGCCACCAAATAATTGTGGAAGTAAAACCAATCTAAACTTGAGCTGTCGATTACATTTGACCATACCTTAATGATTACTCAGGTTCCAATGTGTTGTCTAAGTTGAGCAAGCTAGAGCATCTTGATTTAAGCCATAACATGTTCAGCAACAAAGACATCTTAACGTTTTTGGGAGCTCTCTTTGCCCTCAAATCTCTGTCACTAGAGTCAAATGATTTGGAAGGACAGCTTACAATCCGAGGTAAGTGCATTTGAAATTTACTGTGTTACTCAAAATAAATATTTATACTTTGTCAGTTGATGAGAAAAGTAAAGAGAATTATGTACCATCCTACTGCTAGGCCTGGGTAAGAATATTACTTATTTTCCTCTATTACCCTCCATCTTCTTGGCAAGGAAATCTAGCATTACCAAAATGATATAATACAACACATTAAATGAAGTGCCCCTGTAGCTTGGAGGTCACTTCACTAATATTAGCTTTTGTAATTATATTTTATTATTGTAAATATATCTCACTTTTATGCAGAACTAGCTAACCTGAGTAATTTAGAGATCCTAATCTTGAGAAGAAATCAACTCAATGGCACCTTTGAAAGGAAACGTTCGAAAAACATGGAATCGCAGCGGAAGACAAAAT
>JAESVK010060841.1:0-10938 GCA_017140935.1 Hamamelis virginiana
TCAATTTCTCTCACAATTCACATCCAATTGAAGTGATTCAAAGTTCTAAATTCATATAAAATCAATCTATACCATATATGTAAAAATCATAATTTTTCGATAACCTATGAAAATACACCTTGTGTCTACCATTAAAACTTCATGGAAACTTTCTCTCTCTAGAAATTCCCATTCATCCATAGGTCTTTTTCCATGATTCTTGTCTCTAAAAATCCATAAATTCAAGCTTTACAATATACTCAAATTTCAGAATTTTCGGACATATACACAATATAATACAAATTTTTCAAAGTTTCAGTATTTCTAAACTTCAGAAAATTATAGAAATTAATCTACTCATCGGAAAATTTCCAAATTTGGTACACATGATCCTGAATTGATATAGTTGATAGGAAAAATAGTCCCAAAGTTTCAACTTTTCATTTTCATATAAAATCAAAATCCAAGATTTGAAATCCTCATTGATATACATATATTATATATATGCAAATCATTATTTCATCATTAAATCATACCATATTCAATCCAAAAATTGAAATATAATCAAAATAGAAATAATATCTCACCTCACTAAGCTCGGAATTATGCAATTAAATTACCGAGTATTCTGCGTTTGTGCAGCTCCATCTTCCCCTTAGCTTCTCATTTTTCTCTCCTTCTCTTTCTTTTCTTTTCTTCTCTCTTATTTTTCCTTCCCCTCTTCTCCGACTCTCCTTTCTTTCTTCTCCTCCCTTTTATCTTCTTCCCCTTCTGTATATATATTATAAATTGTCCCCACCATTCCACTTTGCAATTTAACCATGTTAAATAGAATATAATTGCAGACAACGTGATCCCCACCTCCAATAATGGCACATGCATGACAACCCACAAAAATATTATCTTTTGTTTAGGATTACAGGCAGACCCTTCAATAATGCTGCCCCTCTCTTATTGCCTCTTATCTATTGTATATTATATATATATATATATATATATATATATATATATATATATAGACACACACACTCACACACACACACGCACTCACACACTACCCAACAAATTGGGTAGGTCCCACCCTATATATATATATATATAATCAATCATTCACTCCATTTCAATTATAATGCATTACTCCACCACTTGCCGACATAATAATGCATTTCAATTATAATGCATTACTCCACCACTTGCCGACATAATAATGCATTTCAATTATAATGCATTACTCCACCACTTGTCGACACAATAATGCATTTCAATTATAATGCATTCATAATACTCTCATGCACCCTTCTCAAAAAGTGTCCACATGGCACACTATGGCCAATAACAAAATTCCATGTGTGCAATAAATAAAATAATAATAATTAAGAAAAATTTACTATTGAAAATTTTGGGGTCTCACACAACTACACACTCCACCATTTAAGGTGAATAAATATCCAGATGTAGACTTTCTATCATCTATGTCTGACTGAAAATTAGAGTCAGTGAAACCATCTACTTTAAGCTCATCTCCTCCATAGACAAGAAATAAATCCTTAGTTCTTCTAAAGTACTTAAGGATACCCTTGACTGCCACCCAGTGTTCTTTACCTGGGTTCGACTGATATCTGCTGACAACGCTTACAGTATGACTCATATCAGGTCTAGTACACAGCATATCATACATAAGACTCCCCACAGCAGATGCATAAGGGATCTTACTCATATGCTCTCTCTCATGATTTGTCTTAGGAGACATATCCTTCGAGAGATGAATTCCATGTCTAAAGGGAAGCAAACCCCTTTTGGAATTCTCCATACTGAATTTTTTTTTCTTTTCTTTTGGCTTGGTCGTTAATGTTCTGTTATTGTTCTGTGTTCTGCTCTGAGTTTTAGTAGTTTGAATGATGGGTAAGAATGCTGTTGTAAAGAATAGTGCTAAAATGTCCCTTAAAGCCTTTCATGAGAATACCCCGGTTGTGGCTGCTGGTGGTGGCTCTGTGATTTCCACGGTTCTTAATGACTCTTATGAGGTTAAAGAAGTGATTAAGCTGCTGAAATACAAAAATTGGAGCTTAGATGATCTTGCAGCTGTGATTCAACAACAGATTCGTAATAGGGAGAACTTGCAAGTTTGTTTGATTGTCAAAAAGGGTCTTGATTCTCTTCTTGCTAGAGAAGGTAAGGTTCTGGTGGGATGTGATGATCTCGAATCTCTTCTAGCAACTCAAGACCTTCACCAAGCTGGCTCGAGCCATGATATTGAATCCTCAGAGTGCTCCATTTGCAGTGCTAGTGATTGTGAAGATGAGGAGGATGGCTCTGATTCTGGCAAGGGTGGGCTTCATCGTGAGTTGGGTCATGGCCAAATGTTTGCGGAAGGGAAGGTTGTGGAGGGTTCCATGGTCGCGTCTCATGGGATTGCAGCTCGCTCGTCTCAGTTTCCCTCCCAGAAGCTTAGCTATGGTAATGGAAGTGAAGTTGACATGGGGCTGGTGCACCATGATGTTGCAGGTCCTACAGCTGTCTTACCAACCCTCGATGCGTCCTTTCCTGTTGGTGCAGATTGCGTTGATGCTGCTGCAGAGTCCCACTCTGCTATGTATGTTTCCTTGCCCCGTGGTGAAGCTGAAGGAGGAGTTGGGTTTGCATCTTCTGTGCAGTCTCGAGTGCTTCCCTTTGTTGGTGAGTTGTCACCTCCAGTTGGTTTGGCATCGAAGTATTCTAGTCTTGGAACTATTGGAACTCCAAAAGACCCTGCTAATGAGGTTTCGTTTAGTTCGAATGTTACTATGAGTGGAATTCCTTGTCACGTGGTTGGCTCTGCTGATCTTAACGCTGGGCTTGCTCCCCATGCAAATTATTTAGAGGGAAAGGGTGCATTTAATGAAGCCATGTCGTCCCTTCTTCATGAGGGTGCTAGTACATCTGCCACCTTTCCTGCAGTAGACGTTATGTCCTCAGGTCCAGCTGCCACGTCCGAGCAATCTCGAATGTCCCAGTGTGTTGCTGTGACGTCAACCCTAGTTGGATTGGAATCTGTTTCTTCTGGTATTGGAACTATTGGACTTCCAGGTGGCCTTTCTAATGAAGCGCACTTACTCTCAAGTGGGGCCAATCCTCATTGTTTTGTTCAGCAAGAAGGGATGTCTCATGATTTAGTGAATTTAAATGCTCAAAACGCATTAAATGTTAGTCACTTTACATTGGCACGTGGCGCTGCATGTGGGTCAGGGTCTCAAGTGTTTGTGTCTACTGATTTAGATGGCGTGAATGCATTTAATGCATTAAATGCATGTCACTCTTCAATTCCGCGTGGAGATGCAGTAGCTGCGTCCTTGCCTGTTTTGGATGGTACCCCAGCTGCGCACGTCGCCATGGCCATTAAAGCTACTGGAAGCTCGGGTGTTATGACAAGTGGAGAGGCTGTTGAATCCTAGTTCCAAGTCATTAATGAGGCGTTTCCTCATCTCTCTGCTGCGAGTCCTTCTTGTCCCTCTAAGGACCCGTTAATGCATGGTGTGCATGCAGCACATGCATCCCTGCCCCATGTTAATTTTGTTGCTCATGATAAGCCAAGGGATGCTACTGGTTTTGATGAACATCTTGCTCTTAGCTATACAAAGGATGGATCATGTGGTATTGAGGATGGATCTACGGTTCTTACTATGGGTAAATCTGTCGAAGCTGCTATTGCAGGCCATGTTCAAGCAAAAGCACCTCTCTCTCATTCTTGGAATAGTCTTATCCATAATCCCAAAAGTCAAGCAAAGCTACTTAAGTTATCTAAAAGAGATATTGGGCAAGTTAATGAGGGGGTCTTTGATGTTCCTGTCCCTATTGTTGATGAAGGTAAACTTCGGTGGAAATTTTCTTTGTTGGGTTATGTTCTTGACAAAAACCTGCCTTATGATTTTGTTAAAGAATGGGCTACAAGGGTTTGGGGCGATGATGTGTCTGATGTGCTCAAGTTTGACACGGGCCTTTTTCTGTTTAAAGCCAAGGACTTTGATGCTATTACCAGAATTTTAAATGGAGGTCCCTACTATATCACTGGTAGATATATGGTGCTTCAACACTGGCAGCCGGGTATGGAATTGAAGAAAGGTGGCTTTTCTAAAATTCCCATTTGGATAAAGTTGTTCAATGTTCCGCTTGTTCTTCGAACGACCAAGGGCATGGAATATATTGGCAGCATTCTAGGTAATCCCTTGTATATGGATGTTCATACGGCAATGGGTAGTAGAGCTAATTTTGCTAGAATCTGTATTGAGATTGAAGCTGACAAAGTTCTCCCTAAGTCCCTACGCTTGGCTGTAGGGAAATATGAAATTGTGGAAGTTGGGATTGAGATCCCTTGGATTCCATCTCGTTGTGAGAAATGTAAGGTGTTTGGGCATTCCTTGCGTAAATGTCTGCTTTCCCCTCCCACTCCCAATGCTACTAAGCCTATTCTTCAGTGGAGAAAGAAAGATTCTCATGTAGTTGCTCAGGCTGCTGTTGTTTGTGACAATCAGTGGCACGAGGTTCGAGCTGCAAAGCGTACCAGTGTTGAGGTTCCTAAAGTTGTTAATGATCATTGGCTTGAGGTCCCATCTTCTTCGGCCAAGGTTGATGAAGGTTCGCTTGCGAGTGAGAAGGTTATTTCTCCCCCTGTTAGCAAGGGTTGTGATACGAGTAATCAGTTCAGCGCTCTTGAAGCCAGTGATGTTGATGATGCTCAATTGGATGATTCGGATTTGATGGATTGTAATTATAATGATAATCTTTTGTCGAAAAAGTCTCTGAAAAAAAAGCTTAAAGATAAAATTCAGTCTCTTAAGAATTCTAGAGGGAGAGATGTCCCTTAGGTTTGGTTTTTTCTTTGCTTTCTCCTAGCCTCTTGGGTTGTATGAGGATGTTATTTGGCTAGGGTCAGTGCTGTTAGCCCTTTGTTGTGGCTCTTGCTTTGCGCTTATTTGTAATATCTTGTTTTTTGGTAATATATTTCTTAATTATCCACCAAAAAAAAAAAAAAAATTCTCCATACTGAACCTCTTCAGTATTTTTTCTATGTACATGGATTGTGAGAGACCAAGCAACCTTTTAGATCTATCTCTATAGATCTTTATACCCAATATATAGGTTGCTTCTCCCAAATCCTTCATGGAGAAGTTACTAGAAAGTCAAAGCTTTACAGATGAGATCATTCCCGTATAATTATCCAAAAAAAGAGATCATTCCCGTATCATTCCCAATGATAAGGATATCGTCCACATATAGGACAAGAAAAGTGACTGCATTCCCACTAACCTTCTTGTACACACATGGTTCATCCATATTCTGATTAAAGCCAAACAATTTGACCGCTTCGTTGAATCGGATGTTCCAGCTTCGAGAAGCTTGCTTTAGTCCATAAATGTACCACTGTAGTTTGCATACCTTGTGGTCCTCACCACTGGATATAAAGCCCTTAGGCTGTTCCATATAAAGATCTTCCTCAATGTTTCCATTAGAGAAGGCGGTCTTTACATCCATTTAACATATCTCATAGTCATAGTATGCTGCTATAGCTAGCAAGATCCTAATGGATTTCAGCATGGCTACCGGTGAAAAAGTATCCTCATAATCAACACCTTGTTTCTGATTATACCCTTTTGCCACTAGCCTAGCTTTGTAGGTCTCTACCTTTCCATTTGAGCCTATCTTCCTCTTGTAAATCCATTTACAACATATAGGTACTATACCTTCAGGTGGATTTACTAAAGTCCAGACTTCATTGGAATACATTGAATCCATTTCAGATTGCATGGCCTCTTGCTATCTTCTCGAGTCGATGTCCAACATCGCTCCTTCCTAAGTGGTAGGATCATTTGGATGTTCCTTGTCGCCAAGTAACAATTCCTCACTAAAATCATGTAGATACCCATATCTCACAGGAGGAGTAGATATTCTACCAGATCTACGAAGTGGTGGTGTAACAGTAGGAACTGCCTCAACAGGGGCAGGTGTGGTATCAGTGTTGGTTTGCGTACTCTCGGATAATTCCTCGAGATCTATCACTTGACCTTTGCCTCCTTCTTGTATGAAATCTCTTTCAAGAAAGACAGCAAACTTACTAACAAAGACTTTCTCTTCGCTAGTGTGATAGAAGTAGTATCCCAAAGACTCTTTTGGGTACCCTACAAACCTACACTTGTCTGACCTAGCTTCCAGTTTTGTTGCATTTTGGTTCTTAACATATGCAACGCAACCCCAAATCCTTAGATGCTTCAGGCTTGGTTTCTTCCCATACCATATCTCATAGGGTGTCTTAGGAACAGATTTGGAAGGAACCCTATTTAATAGATAAGCGGCTGTTTCTAATGCATATCCCCAGAAGGATATTGTCATATCAGTGTAACTCAGCATCGATCGTATCATGTCCATCAAAGTACGATTTCTCCTTTTAGATACACCATTCAGCTGAGGTGTACCAGGAGGAGTCCACTGTGATAATATGCCAGCCTCAGTCAGATGATCTAAAAACTCAGTGGTTAAGTATTTTCCTCCTTGATTTGATCGAAGAGCTTTAATACTCTTGCCAGTTTGTTTCTCTACTTCAGCTTTGAATTCTTTGAACTTTTCAAAAGATTCAGACTTGTGTTTCATAAGATACACAGTCCCCAACCGTGAGTGATCATCGGTAAAGGTAATAAAGTAGGTGAAACCACCCCTGGTAACCTTATTTAAAGGTCCACATACATCAGAATGTTTCAGCCCCAGTATGTCTCCTGCCCTCTCACTGTGACCAGTAAAGGGCGATTTGGTCATTTTACCCATGAGACAAGGTTCACAAGTAGGTAAGGGTACAAGTACATATGAGCCCAGTTGCCCATCCTTCCCTAACTTGTTGATCCTCTCCTCACTAATATGACCTAATCTCAAATGTCATACATAGGTTGAGTCTTTCTCATCTCGAGGTCTTTTATGCCTATTGGCATCACGTCTATCCTCTAAGCAGTTCACACTACCATCCATGTTTAAGAAATATAAACCATTTAAATATATGCCAGAACCAACAGATTTATTCCCAATAGAAATAGTACAACTATCCCTATTGAAAGCAAATTCATAGCCAGAACAAGTTAAGGATGAAACCGAAATAATGTTCTTGACTATTCCTGGCATAAATAAACAGTTTTCTAATTTCATGATATGTCTAGATGGAAGGTTTAAGTCACAAGTCCCAACAGCTAATGCAGCAACGCTTGCTCCATTTCCCACTCGAAGGGTAACTTGATCTTGACTTAATTTTCTGCTTTCTCTTAGTTCTTTAATATTTTTACATATATGAGAACTAGTACCGGTATCTAATACGCAAGAGGAAGCATCGCTTAGTGATAGATAAAATCCTGAATTAGGAACTCTTCCAAATTCTATAAGCCTCTTATCTTTTTTTTTTTTGGATAAGCAAGAATTTATTAATCCAAAGAGGGCAGAGCCCAAAAGAACAAGAAACCGAGGCCACAAAAACCTACGGAAAAATGGACAGCACTTCCCTTAAAAAAGGGACAAAAGCGAGAACAACCTGCCTAAAAAACAGAGACAAACAGAACCTAAGAAGCTAACTAACAATAAGCCCACAGCCCGGGCACCAGCAACCAACAGAGAAAAATAAAAACAAAAGCCCACAGCCCGGGCACAAGCAACCAAACAAAAGAATTACAATGAAACTCCTCTACTGAATATATCAGCAGAAATTCCCCAGTTATCACTAAGCACCCGGTTCCTATTATTATCCTCAATGTTCTTAAAACTCAAAATCCTACATTTAACATCAAGTTTTATACTGTGAATAATAGATGTAGGGGGAGAGGAAGAATTTTCATGCACTCTTCGGTTTCTCTCTCTCCAGATATGATAGACAGTAGCCGCCCAGCCCAGCATTTTGATCGTTGAAGAGAAAGATTTCTGCTTAGAAGAAGAGATAGCCCATAAAAGCTCATTTGCCCACACTCTAGGAGTCCGTTTGATGTTGCAGAGGAGAAGGATTGCTTGCCAGATCTTAGCTGTGAAGCTACATTGGAAGAATAAATGGTTTCTGGTTTCAATGTATTTCCTACAGAAAAAACAAATTGCATCATTGACAATACCCCATTGTAACAATTTGTCCATTGTTGAAAGTCTATTTCTAATACCCAACCAAAGAATAAAACTGTGTCTTTTAATGGCACTGGAGAACCAAACACAACTGTACCAGTCCTCTTCAGGAAGACGGCCTCTGATCCTGCTCCAAGCTGAAGCAATAGAGAATATCCCATTTTTAGATTCTTTCCATATTACTCTATCCTCAATATCCACAACAGGAGCTGGCATTCCCATCTGAATCTGTCTCAACTCAAAAAGATCAATAGAATTTGTAACAGGCCAGTTCCAGTTCCCCCTTTCTATCACAACATCAACCTTTGCTAAACTAGAGATCCCAATATCATATATAATACGATCACCAAAACACTGAGAAATAGGACCACAAGGAAGCCAATTATCATGCCAAAGGAAAGTGTTCTTACCATTACCAATGATATGGGAAATAAGAGGTCTGGCAAAATCTCTCATGCTAAGTATCTTCCTCCAACTCCAAGAGCATTCAGACGGGGTTTTTACAGTCCGGAAGCTCCTTCCTCTCAACAAAAACTGTTTAACCCAAGCTACCCATATAGATCCTGAGCAGGCAAAGAGATTCCAGATATGTTTAACAATTGAAGCCCTGTTCCAGTCTTCAATTCTTCTCAGCCCCAGCCCTCCTTCTTGCTTTGGATTACATACTGACATCCAACTTACTTTTGCTCCACTAGCTTTTGTAGCTTCACCCTTCCAAAGAAAAGAACTGAACAGTTGCTCAATTTTCCTAATTATGCTCTTGGGAAGAATAAACACATTATACCAATAGACTTGGATCCCATAAAGAACAGAACTGAGAAGTTGCAATCTTCCAGCGTAGGATAATCTTTTATTAGTCCAAGAATTGATACGGGCATCTATTTTCTCCAAAAGAGGTTGACAATCAGTAGCCTTAAGCTTTGACGAGATGAGGGGAACCCCAAGGTATTTGACTGGAAGCTTTCCTTCTTTGATTCCCAAAATATTCTTTATACTTTCTTTTTCTTCCTCAGGAACGCCAACACAAAACAACAAGCTCTTAGAGTAGCTGACCTTCAAACCAGAGAGACTTTCAAAATAGTCCAGAGAATTCTTGAGTATAGAAGCCGATTTAGTGTCTCCATAAGCAAATAAGAACAAGTCATCAGCAAAGCACAAGTGGGACAATTCCATTTTACCACATCGAGAGTGGAAAGTGAATTCATCAGATTTTGTAGCTTTTAGGAGAATTCTAGAAAAAACTTCAATGACTAGGACAACAAGATAAGGGGATATGGGATCGCCTTGACGAAGACCTCTTTCACCAGCAAACAATAGTCATTTTCATTATGATATCTTCAGTCAAACAATAGTCATTTTCATTTTCAGATATTTGTGTGAGTATAACCATTATGATATCTACAAAAATAAGTAACAGATTATTAAAATATTTCATTTAATATACCATAATAACTTGGTCTTTAGTTTTATGGTGTCTCCCACAATTTTATCAAATCCCATACACCCTCTATAAGATTCGAGAATTCAGGACAGAATTCTTGATGGGGATTGGGGTCCCATTTGAACTAGTGGACCTCACATAATAGGTTCTTGGACCACTAATCCAAAGGGGTGGATAACTCTTACCCAATGCTTCTCAAGCAATTTCCAACCTTCCTTTAGCCACTAAATTGCAGTATCCTCACATAATAGGTTCTTGGATAGTGCTCTTTAGTTAAATCACACCTACCATTCACATGAGTATGGTCAATTGAATGTTGCATTCCTCGCATAATAGGTTCTTGGAATGCCCCATTATCGCACATCATGATATCCAATATTTAACAAGCTAGTATGAACCCTCAGAATGAATGTGTTCCCGCATATCTGCAGCCAAACACATCCACCATAAAGATCCACCTATCTTGTAATGGTAGGAGGCTAGGATAAAGCACTCGTATGCATTTTCCTTACAATTTAAATTTGAAAACGAGGGGTTTTAGGTCTCATCAGATTTAAACATACATCGCATGCATACATATATCACATATATAAATTCATTAACCATTCTTTATTATTAGTGCAATAATGATACTCCCACTATCCATGAAGGAAAGGAAAACTATCATTAAAGACATATAATAATATGGTTAATAGGCCCCCTAAAACATACATCTAGCATATATATATATGGGCCTTATGGAAAGTTTATGGACTTTTAAGGTTGGGCTCAACTAGAGCCATTAGCTAAGCCTTAGGTCTAATGTGGGTTATGTGATCGTAATTTTAACCTGTAACTATTACATAAAAGAAAAGTCTTCGAAAGCCTTCTCTTTGTCCTCCCACTGCTCCATGCATCCTCGGGTCCACCACGTACCTTCTCGATCTTTAAAGTACATTTACAATAAACAAAGAAAGGGTATAAAGGAATAGGGGAATACACTTGGGAGAAAAGGGAGAAGGCATGCAAGCCTTAATTAAAATTACATCACCAAAATTTAACAACTTAAATTTACAACCCATAAAAGAAAACACATCTCATGCGGCCAATCACATCTCATTTTAATTGGTCTTTTAAGTCCATAACTTTCCATTTATTATACAATCTAATTGCATAATATAAAGTATTCAAAGGAACAAAAAAATAAATGGCAATGACATGTATTTAAAATTAAAGTAATACTTTACTTTTAGTGTTTTCTCAAAACACCAAGAATCTGCCCGCTGTTTTGTAATAATTTAATGTGATCAAAAGGCCAAAGATGGCCGTGACACACTAGGGTTCCAAACCCTAGTGTGGCCGTGACTTCCATGGGTCTTTGGGGTTTTTTTTTTTCTTTTTTTTTTTTTTTTTTTTTTTTTTTTTTT
>JAESVK010060853.1:0-11190 GCA_017140935.1 Hamamelis virginiana
ACTGAAAGGTTCTGTGAAAAACCACAGACATGGATTCGCAGCGGAATAGGTAAAACAAAAACTTTTTCGGTTTATAAAATTAATCCATGTTCACAAAACCTCCAAGAACGATTCAAGCATCGGATCATGTATATAAACAAACACAAATAATCAATACAAATTAAATCTTACTTGATTGTGTTCTTCGGTGTAGCTTTCCTTCGAGTTTCAAACGTATGAAACCTCCAAAGCGTATCCACACGAGAGCAGGACTCCTCAAGCTTCCTAGTCTTCCACAACCCTTTGTGGCAAGCTAGAATGGAGAGGGAGAGGAGAGAGAATTCGGCCCTAGGGTTTAGCTTAGACCTAGAGTGTGTAAAACACTCATATTTATAGACTTTCTCCTCTTTGGGGGGTGTTTGGTTACTAGTGCTAGCATGACCAAACATCCTTGAATAGAGTAATCCTATTCTTGGTTAGTTTTGACTTTTAATCAATTAACCTTTAATAATTAAAATCAAACATAACACAATGATAGGATTCCCCTCCCACAAGCTTAAGGAACTCACTTACGCTCTATTGTGTGTGACCCTTTGGGTTCACCCTAACCTAACAGTGACAGGGACATCTCTATGTCTCCCAAAAATAGAAACTTTCTATTTTAAGGTTCAATTGGAACGATACCAATTTTGCCCTCATTGATAACACTTTATCAATAGGCTTTCACTGGTCATGAGTGACATCTAGCAACATATCATGACATACCCTAGGTTTAGGTGAATAGCAGAACTATGTGAACCCTTCATGTTATTTAATCATTCATCCCCTAATGTCACAGTCAAGATAATAGGTATGGTTTTAGTCAAACCCTATCTTAACAACTTGATATCTGTCCCACAAAATATAATCTCAATAAGGTAATCGCAGTAAAACTCTTTTCACTGTTTACCTATCACTTTGGCCAGAGGTTCCCTTTGAGAATTATCTTTGTGAACTTATCCTGACATTCTCTCTCATATAACTGAGAGTGATGATCCCTTATTGCACACTCATCCATCTTCATGCATAACTCATTAGAGCCAATAAGCACCGATTACAACCTAATGGATAAGGCTGTACGAGATACTATCAAACTCTAGCAACCTATGCACAAGACAGCTATGGTGTCTCAGGTCTAAGGACTACCAAATTAATGGACATAACACTAGAATATTCCTTTGACAGAACTACCATAGGAATACTCTTTGCAGATCATGTTCAGTGTACATATTCTCTAATATGCACCCACAGATTAACCTAAGTGTCACTACACTGATAGGAAAGACTACCTATCCTCCATATGAGTTGGTTTAAATCTGTGCTACTCTTCATACGGTTAATTAAATATCCACTTTAATAAACCTTCGAGTAGGAACTCTTTTAGAATAGATGTATATGAGAAATATCAGTCTCTCTATCTCAACTCCTTGAGATGCATATTTCTCTTATCATTTATTCATGGACCTTATCATATATGTTAGAACATATTTAATAAGTTATACCTTCCATATATTGATAATATGAAACTTAATATACCCTTTAGGTTTGGTTTTAGGGCATACTTCTAACAATGACACCATAAGATTTCAATACATACATAGCGTTAACCAAAATGCCCCCTTTTGAACCACCAAAGCCTAAAAAGTTGCTGCTAAAAAAACTCAAAAAGCCGCAAAAAGTCATCAACCACACAAAAAACTGCTACCTAGCATTTATGTTGCTTCACTTTAAAAAATAAAGAAGAAGAGGAATACAATAAATCAGCTTAACTTAGCTAAATAGTTTTGTTAGCTTAAGGTGAGTGGAGTCACTAATTTTCACCATTTTTACACAATGAAAGATCTAAGATTCGAAAATAAAAAAGCTGCAGCTAAAAAAATCTAAAAACTGCAGAAAGTCATAAACCACATAAAAACTGTTGCATAACATTTATGTTGCCTCATTTTTAAAGAAAAACAAAAAAGAAGAAATTAAACAAATCAACTTAACTTAGCTAGATAGGTTTATTAGCCTGAGGTTAGTGGTGTTTCTAATTTTCACCATTCTTACACAGTGAAAAATTTTAGATTCGAAAATCCTACTTTCTATTTTCCTTTCCTTTCAATTTCTTTGCACCCAAACTGAGCAAAAACCATCTATTTGGTTGCTATAAAAAGGAAAATTAAAGAAAACAAATTCAAATCTTAAATTTTATGGTATAGTTTCCAAAAAAATAAAAAAGCTCACATTCACTAATCCAATTACCTGCACCAGTCTCAATTTAGTGAAATTTTCCATCTCATCCTATCCTAAGCAACGACAAATCTGACATCCAAAACTCAATCGAAATTAATTGAAAGTGGGACTAACTGATATTGTTTTACTGAGAGGTTTAGAGCCAGTCTGATTTTGTTCCAAAAACCTTCAGTGGTCAAACCCGACCAAGCATATATACAAATGCCAAAACAGAATTTCTCAAAACACATTGCTAGAACAGAAGTTTCCCTCACCAGGAGCTATATGATATTTTCACAGTTTTACCTATTGCCAAAACAGAATATCATAACACATTGCTGACCCGTTTTAAGTTTATGTTAATTGCAATCTTCAGATGGTTTCTTTTTCAATGTCAAGATTGAAAGATGCCAAAACATATATATTATGTAAAATAAAACTAATAAACAAAGTCTGGACATGCTGGGTCGGGTCTGATCACTGATTATAAATAATTTCACAGAACCACAACAACATTCAACGGTCGGCTTCCATTACAGTATAGAGAAAATAAGAAAATAAAAGCTAGATTAACATACATCAAGCAAATCCAAAAGTTGGTTTACATTAAATCTTCAAAACTGTGAAAATATTTGGGGGCAATGGCCAAAATTAACTACTTTTAGTCTGAAACCATACCGGAGGTATAAGATCGGACCCAAAATTGAATTTCCAATTGTGATAATATGGGAATCAAAGTCGAACACCACATAAATGTTGGATCCTAAGCTCTTCTGTGTCGGAAGGCAATGTTTTGGCAATGGTACCGATTAAAACCCCAGCGGCCACTCCTTCTTCGCCCTCTACTCCAACAGTGCCTTCAAAATACAAAACATCAACTCCTGCCACAGACTTTATGCAAGATACTTATTGGGAGAAATAAGAGAACCAGTTAGAGAGAGAATCATCAACAATAGACAGAGAGACATAAGAATGAAGAATGAAAAAAGAGAACCAAAAGTGATGGAAAAGGTTAATAGAAAACCCTTGAAGTAGCAGCTTTTGGTTCGGCAGAGAGGAGAAACGGAGATTATGATTGAGGGTAAAATAAGGGGCTCAAATCCTGGGTAAAAGATATGGTGAGTGGGAGATTCAAAATTTGAAATAAGATAACAGATTTGAGGAGAGATATTCGAGGAGAGAGGTAGACCAATGAAATACTGCCATGTCAAAAAAATGATGCGGTCAAACCAATAAAAATGAAAAAGGAGAGTGAATTAAGGGGAGAAGAGAATGGAGGAGGGAAGAGTAGGGAGAGAGCCACGTAGGATGGACTGCTCTATATATAATATAATTAGTCCCAATTATGTCACCATATGCTTACTTTAACTAAAATAAGTATAAAGCTAACTGGTAATTGTGGAATATGTATTTTAAGAAACTGATTGTTGGATTATCTATATACTATACCTATGCATGTTATGTATACCAGAAATCATAGTGATCCAACAGGGGTCGGCCGGTTGTTCAGAAATATCATAGAAAATACTATGACAATTTTCAGTAGTCACAATTTCTCACAGTCTATTTTTTAAGATGCCGATATTGGATCATTGTGATTTTTGACATACATTACCTTCATAAGAAAAGTATCTAATCCGGCCAACAGTGGGGCTTTCAAAATATATATTTTACAATTAGTTAAAAGCATCATGTCGACCCTTACTTAGCATATGTGCAGTGATTAATTTGGGACTATATATATATATATATACAGCCCCGATCAGTTGCAGTCCGAACTGCAACTGGACTGCACAGCCATTTGGCCATGCTCCGATGGTTGGTTCCAAATTCCGACCGTTGGATATGATGCTCACCCCCTACATGCCACGCTTGCAAAAAATCATGCCGATCCGATGGTTGGAATTTCGTAAAACCAGCCTTAAACACAAATTATGGATGATATATATATATATATATATATATATATATATATATATATATATATATATATGCTGACAGTTGAGGCATTTTCATTTTTATTTTTTTCCAAGGGGTAAATTAAATGTGAATCACCTCATAAAGCTCATTAGGTAGAAGTGCCTTCGGTGTGAGCAAATACTATTTTTGAATTGTCTTCAATAATTGAATCTGTATGTGGGTTCCCAATCAAATAACCCTGCATGCATGTATCCATTTCAAACATCATTGATTTAATTGTAAAAAATAATAATAATAAATAAATAAATAATAAAAAACATACCATAATGTGCCCTCCATTAATTAAGTACTGTTATGCCATAAATATAAAAATATTTATATGTATGTGGGCTAATATAATTGGGCAAATTCATGTAGGTTTTTTTGTGGCCACTTTGGATAAAAGCCCAAATAAATTGATGGATTAAAGTTTATTTAAGGACCCAAGTCCAAGATGGTCCAAGAAGGTGCTAGGAATCAGATTTGAGAAGCAATTAGAAGATCAAATCAAAACAGAATGTGGGAAGTGCTCCTACTTTCAAGGGTTTTTAGCAAAGGTTTTTTAGTTATATGTCCTTTCTTTTAGTGGTTTCGACGAGTAGGTCCAAGCAAAAAAATACTAACACATGGAGTCCTTACAGGTTACCATTAATAGATGAAAGTCAATTTTTTTTTTTTTTTTAAAGACTAAACTACCCCGTTAGATTTAGTTTTGCTAATAATACTTAATTCCTTTTTAAATCCTTCGTATTTTATCTCAATTTCAAATTTGAAATATTTAGAAAGACAAAATATTTGAAATTTCATACAAAAAACATATATATTTTCTATAAAAATATATGAGCATAAACACAAAGTTTATATGAGTATCCAGTGGCATAAAAGCATGAACACAAATTTATATGAGATGCCGAATTCAATTAAATAAATTATCATTTAAATTACATATTGTATATGTGTTTATTTACAAAATTTCTTAAAAAAATAGAAAAAATCAAAATTTTCTGACCAAAGGTACTAATAAAATCACAAATACATATTCATACGAAGATCCACAAATTAAATAACTAAGAAACTAAACAATACCCAAATGTATATGTGTGTTCATCCCTTCACATAAGTAATTTTATTGACAACGTTTTAGAAAAAATGTGACAATCCAAACTTTATTACATTTAATTCAAATAAATACAAAATTCAAATGCATTTGTGAGTTCTCCCCACAACATATGTAATGTGGGGTGAATGTAAAAATTTACAAAAAAATTTAAAATTTATTAGTTTAGAGATTTAAAAAGCTTACATTTTTTTAGCCAAGAAGCGACGAAAAAGACAATCCGTCCGGCGAGGAGGTCTTGGCATCAAGCAAATTAATGTCTTCACAAGTCAATTATGCTATGCTGGCAAATTAGGGTGGAGAGATCAACACAGATTCCTATGCTCTCTGGGTTCATATTTTGAAAACGAAATATTTGGGGTTAGGTGACCTTTTGACAAGGTCTAAAAGGTCCAACTCCTCTCATGTTTGGAAGAGTGTGCTCCATCATGGAGGATAGGGGATTGCTCCAAAATGATCCCTATTTTAAGACTATTTCCATGAGATTCTTTAGCTTTTGTTTCTTTTTTGAAATAAATATTATCCCTATTTTTAGGGGGTCTTGCTATATTGTTATCTATATTTTTGAAAAAGTTTTTTTTTATTTATTATTTTTTTTTAATGCACGTCTTGTTTTATTAAAAAGGTAATTTTGTCTGCAAATTTAGGTTAGGGACCTAACAGGTGTGAACCAGCCAAGCTAGATATCCCGAGGGATCGGGAGGCTTCTCGTTCACTTTGAAGTTTGAGTGGATTGTGGATGATGTTTATCCGTCTCGATTTATTATTCTCTATTATCCTTCTCTATTATCCACATTTATCCTTCTCTATTATCCACTCAAGATTGGATTTTTGAAAAAGGATGAGAGTTTATAAAAAAACTATGAGTTGCCACCTTATTTTTAGGGAACAAGGAAACCACAAAAAGAGTTTTATTTTCAATAAAACATTGACCTCATATTTTGGAAAAAGCATGGTATTTGAATCAAAGTAGGATTCGGGGGCTATGTTACGAAGTGGGAAGGTTCCAAGGAACTCCTTGTAGGCATCCGTTTCGCCCTAATTAAAAGTCTCCTAATTAAGTTTGGGCTTTATCAAAATCTCATCAAAACAATGCTATTTATCTAATCAACCACAAAATATGAATAATAATATATAATAATAATAATATATAGTACAAAAGTATACACAATCCTAAGGATTTTAGGAGACTAGTAGTCAACCTAAGATTGGACTTGCGCCCTATTGACTGCCTACGTACCTTACCAATTTCTTGATAAAAAATCAAAGTCCACGTAGTTCGATTACCTAGGACTCTCTTATTGTAATGAACTATATAGCCAAAAAGATTCTATCTTATCTAATACTCTAGCTTCGAGAGTTTGGGTTTGATTGAAACACTTTTCTTTGCATAAAAAAATGGAATTTCATTCCATTTTAAATACTTTCACTTACTTTTAGAATTGTTCTCGAAGTAGACTCCTAAATTAGGTAGGACTCAATTGCTATCCTAATTCTTACAACAAAGGATAGTCCTAAGTGGGGTCAAGTGACCCCCCTAATCCTAGGGTTTCTAGCTATTCCTAAGTCAAGCTAAGTACCTAAAATATTAAATAAAGCATGCTGGAATTTCTGGAAAATGCATAAAAAATGCAATAAAGAATGCAAACAATGCATGAAAAATGTCCTAAATGCAATCTAAATTGTCTATGTGAACCTAGGCATGTTTCTATGTTAATTTGGACCTAAAAATTGAATTTTAATCCACTTTAAAGCCACTTTTAGACCTTGGATTTTAAATATAGATTGAAATCTCAAAATAATGAATAAAAGAGAGTAAACAATGCACTAAATGCAACCTAGTATGCACATTAAAACTATCATCAAAGCATAGCATCATAACCATATTTCTCATAATTCATTTAATCACAAGGGAAGGGACTTACCTTTGCATGCTCCCTCGAACACAATTCATATATCAATCAAATCATTCCAAGTGATGAAAATAATTATAATAAGAAGAATGTTAATGCTAAACTCAAAGAAACTAACATCCTAATACTAACATAAGAGACTTAAACATGCATTCCTATAAAACAATTCCTATCATGCATACTAACATATAAAACTAACCTATCATGCATATTAATAAATAAACTAACCTATCATGCATACAAATAAATAAACTAACCTATCACATACTAAAGAAATATGAAAACACAACCTAAACACTCATTCCTAACACAACATGGACATAGGAGAGGAGAATAAGAATAATAAGAAGAAGAAAAAAGAAGAAGGAGAAGAATGCAAAAACTTTAAACTTTACAACTCTACTAACCTTTTTTGCTTCCTTCCTTCTTACTCCAAGCCTTCTCTTCAAACTCCAAGGACTCCAAGGACTTCAAAAGTATGGCTAAGAGTGCTATGGGGGAAGCTTGTGCAATGCTCAAGCCTCTACTCTCCAAGCTAGCTCTCTAATGCTAATTAATTATGTTAAAACTGATTTCAGGGCTCTCTATTTATAGGGAAGCCTGAAATTGATCAATGGTTGAGTTTAAATCCCTTAGGAATGATCCAAGGGCTCTAAACCAGCATTCCAAGGTGTTAAAGTCCATCCCAAAGTCCTAATGGCCGAATTGGACACATGGTAAGGCTTGGAAGAGTCCTGGAAGGAAAAAAACACTGAAAATTAGCAAAATTGGGCAAAGGGATCGATGACCATCCACCTTGGGATGGTTGGCCGTCCTTCATGGACGGTTGGCCATCCCTTGGTGGAAGGTTATCCATCCCCCATTCCATTTTTGCCCTATATGGGCCTGTCTCGGCCCGTTTTGACCCGGTTTATGCTTTTCGGGCCCGTTTTAAGTCCAAATTAGACGATTCAAACACCGAAACGACCGTGATTCAATTCTATATGTTTTAAGAAGTGTTTGAAGTGAAAATGCATTGACCAAGGTTAAATTTTTAGAGAAAATTCGATCGATTAGTTGTTTAGGGCCTGCCGGGCCCTAATTAAGGTTTTGAAATATGCTAACCAATCGCTCTCGAAATCATTTCTTCTTCTCAAAACAAGTTTTAAAATGTTTTAAGAAAGTGTTTTGAAGCCTTTGAAGGCTTTGGTTTGATAAAAAGATCGAATCCCGGTCGTTCCCGGTCGAAACCCTAATTTGAGCTTGAAAGGGCATTTTTGAACCTCAAGAGCCAACTTTGAGCCAGAAAGCTCAACAGACCTTGCCACTGATCAACTTGGCTACCAAACACACCCTAAATATCCATGCTAAAGCCTCGAGGTCATTCGAGACAAAACCGATAGTCATTCAGAGCTTTTGTGATCAAAATGATAGTACTGCCCTTCAAATCACAAAATGCCTTAATTTCTATCAAGCTTTGCTCAGAATATCATGAAATTTAACAGGGATATTCCTAGATTCTCTAAAAACCTAATGCAAAAAGAACCGACTCAATCTGACCTAAAAACCTACACGCGATAATGACCTCTATCTAGCTACTCATAAGGGTAAAACTGTTAACTTAGGGTTTTGACACCCTATTTGATCTCTAAACACAGGCAACAATTCATGACCATACTCATGGTAAATAATGGATGTCTACAGAAGACCCTCGTTGATGTTCATGGCTTCGCCAGTGAATATCAATGAAACAAAATGACATCCAATTTCTGCCACGACAGAAGCGAGGAAATCAATCCAACTACTCACAAATATTAATCAAATCATCATCTTTGGAAGTCCTACACACACTTCCAATCATCATCTTTAGAGTCTTCAACTCTTATATATATTTCTAACAATCTTATCTCGGGAGATCGCAGTCTTTTTGGAAGTCACACACATACTTCCAATAATCATCCTCGAAAGTCCTACACACACTTCCAGTTATCTTATCTTAAGAGGAAACCTCACACATGTTTCCAATATTCGGAAGTCCTACACACACTTCCGGTTATCTTATCTTAAGAGGAAACCTCACACATGTTTCCAATCTTCGGAAGTCCTACACACACTTCCGGTTATTTTCTCTTAAGAGGAAACCTCACACATGTTTCCAATCTTCGGAAGTCCTACACACACTTTCGATTATCTAATCTTTAGAGTCTACGACTCTTTTTGGAAGTCAGACACATACTTCCAAAAACCACAATCTTATCTTTAGAGTCTACGACTCTTTTTGTAAGTCACACACATACTTCCAATAATCATAATCTTATCCTTAGAGTCCACAACTCTTTTGGAAGTCACACACATACTTCCAATATTCTTCAAATTGCCTAATATTCTCTTGATATTTATGCTATCACCAACATATGCATTCCACAACATTATCAATATTGTTTATCATCATTCTCATACATATTCCATGTGTAGTTTTCATCATCTTATGCAATCCACATAATTTTCATTGACTTGGGCCTACAAAGTGGGCCTTTTTACTCACAAACCCTCAATGGGCTATCTTATCTCCACTATGGGCTTCACAATTTCATCATTTCAATCTTGTTTATAATCATTTCATGATCACAAACCTTGTTCATACATCATTTCCATCATTCACTTTCATATCTCATGGTTTTCAACCAAAAATTCATTATTTTATGTGAACTTCTCTATTCACAATCACTCAAATCTCATCTTTGTAGGCACCAACCTTTTCTTTATTTATCATCAATGTATCAAATCATCCTCAATCTCAATCAAATAGACTTTCCTAAATCAAATTCGAACTCCAGAGGATAAATCTCAATGCGCACAATGCGAGTATAGCCACACGGGTAACTTTTACTCCACTCCAACAATTTCATTCTTCACAAATCTCACCCAAACTTTGGGTTTGCAGGCTCCGGCCCAGCCTTCACAGGAGCACTATAGATCACGAAGGGATCATGAGGCATTGGGTTTATGGGGAACGAGGAAATCATCCCGGCGGAGATGATTTTGTACCATTAGGCCTATAGGAGGCTTGTTTAGGATTTTCTATGTAACTCTTTTTCTATGTATGCACTAAAAACCCTGATTAGCATGTAATTATATCCTAATGAGAGTAAAAATGTGTTTCAATTGCTTTTTTGGTTCAATTTTAGCCCGAAAATAGGTCAAACCTAACAAAAATTGAGCGAAAAGTCAAACTAGGCATCAAAAGGTCTTGAAAAAGTCAAAATTAGGCAAAATTGGGGATCAGGGATGGTCATCAACCCTAGTTTCTAATTTTTGACTATTTTGACATTTTTTGACTTTTTGAGTGTTCTACTTCGCCTCTAACTCGATTTCTTTTGCCAAAAAGCTATAAAAACACACTTCTATGCTCACTTTCATCACACTAAACACAATGGAAGCTCTCAAGTTTATCATCAACCTATTCGTAGCAAGAATGCATGCAGAAGACAAGAAGGTGTTTGCACGGTTCGGTTTAACTTCATGGTTCTTTCTCTGTCATGTGAAACTTGAAGACAAACTTCTCAACTCTGTGATTCATTTCTGGGACTCTGATCTTCATGTATTTCGCTTCAACTATGAAGAGGTATGTCCTTTATTTGAAGAGTTTTGTGCATTAACGAATATCTCTGCTAACGGTCTTTTCATCTTTCCTACCATTTGTCGAGGTTACTTCCAAACCTTTTCTTTTCTCTTTGAACTTTCGCCTAGAGAAGCTTCTTCATATATCCATGGCAACTCTATTGATTTTCTCAAACTAACTTCATTTTTCTTGAGGGAGGGGGAAAATCATTAGCTCTTTATAGGCCTACCGAGTACGCACCAGCCCTATGCATAGTAGGTTGTTTTCTTGTTTCGAACGGAACCACTTTCATACCCATTGAAACATGTGAGCTTATTCTGCCATTGTCAAAGTCTCATAACATTATTCCCCTGGTGCTAGCTGAGACT
>JAESVK010060854.1:0-14754 GCA_017140935.1 Hamamelis virginiana
GGGCACATTGTACCGCTGGCTGAAAGCGTGTAAATCCTCCCAGGTGGCGTCTTCGGGTGCGCTTTGAGACCAGTGTACCAAGACCTGTTTCTGTAACTTGTTGTTGATCCGGATAACTCGAGCAGCTATTATAGCCATCGGAGTGAGCAGAGGCTTGTTGGCATGACTGAGATAGGGCAGAGGATAGCATGTGACAGGCTTTTCTCCGTTGAAGGGCTTCAGCAATGAGACGTGAAATGTTGGATGGATTCTGCTCCCAGGAGGTAACTCTAAGGTATATGCCACTGGTCCAGCATGAGCCACAATCGGAAAAGGACCAAAGTAGCGGCGACAGAGCTTGGAGTTGAGACGGGACGCAACCGTAGTTTGTCGATATGGCTGAAGCTTAACCAAGACCAAATCCCCCACTTTGAACTGAATGTCACGGCGTTTCTTGTTAGCTTGCTGACTCATGCGATTCTGAGCTTGCATCAAATTTTGCTTTAGTTGTTTCAAGAGAGAGTCTCGAGTCAACAACTCATCTTCCACTGCCTGCAGAGATGTGGCTCTTCTCACATACATCGGAATAGTTGGCGGCGTTCTGCCATAGACAGCCTGGAAGGGAGTCATTCCAATGGCGGAATGATGGCTGGTATTGTAGTGGTACTCCGCCCAACCAAGGTACTTGCTCCATTGTTTAGGATTATCCGCTGTAAAGGCCCTGAGGTACTGCTCCAAGTACCTGTTGGTAACCTCGGTTTGGCCATCAGTTTGCGGGTGATAAGAAGAGCTCATCTTCAGCTTGGTGCCCATGAAGTCGAACAGTTTCTCCCAGAAGTGGCTCGTGAATATCGGGTCGCGGTCGGAAACTAGAGTGCGGGGTAGACCGTGCAGGCGTATGACCATGTTGGAGAAAAGCTCGGCCACTTTTGTGGCTGTGTAATGGGCGGGTAGAGCGCCGAAATGGGCATATTTAGTAAGGCGGTCGATGACCACGAGTATGGTGGAATATCCTCGGGAATTGGGCAATCCCACTATGAAGTCTAAAGCCAAGTCTTCCCACACTCTTTCTGGCATCTCAAGGGGTTGAAGAAGACCATTCGGGGCGGCCGTTGAGTATTTTATTGTCTGACAAGTGACGCACTGTGCCACAAATTCTTTCACCTCGCGTCTCATTCCGTCCCAGAAAAAATTAGCACTGAGCCTCAAGAAGGTCCGCTCTACTCCAGCATGTCCGCCAATGGGAGTCTCGTGAAACTCCTGGAGTAACATCATCTTCAGTCTCGAGTTTTTACTGATAAAAATTCTGTTTTTGTACAAGAGTAGCCCATCTCTAATACAGTAACCCGAGTCTTCCAGTTTCTCTTCAATCAGTTGTTGGCGCAAGTGCACAAGATCTGTGCATTCATCATTCTCCTTACGTAATTCATCCAAGATCTCATATCTGCCTGCTGAAATGGCTGCCCGTAGTTGGAGGGAAAGACCTTCGTGTCGGCGCGATAGTGCGTCGGCAGCCGAGTTCTCTCTACCGCTCTTATATTCAATTGAAAATTGATACCCCATAAGCTTCCGAAGGTATTGTTGTTGTTCGGGAGTTTGGATAACCTGAGTGAGTATTTCCTTTAAACTTCTGTGATCAGTACGGACGACGAAAGGCCTCCTGAGAAGGTATTGCCGCCATTTGACAACGGATTCGACTACAGCCAATAATTCCCTTAAGTATGCCGAGGCCCCAATCATGCGTGGACCCAATTTTTTGCTAAAGTATGCGATTGGATGTTCTTCTTGCATCAATACACCGCCAATTCCAAGGTTGGATGCATCAGTCTCCACAACAAATGTTTTCGAAAAGTCTGGCAAGTGAAGGACTGGAGTTTCTGTCATGATTTTCTTCAGTTTCTCAAACGCCTGTGTTGCCTCAGGTGCCCACTTGAAACTGTCTCGCTTGAGCAGCTCTGTGAGTGGGGCAGCGATCGTGGCATAGCCAGCGACAAATCGGCGATAATATCCCGTGAGGCCTAAGAATCCCCTTAATTGCTTGAGGGTCTTGGGTTGTGGCCAACTGGTCATGACATCTATTTTGGCCGGATCTGCTCTAACTCCCTCATGGGAAACCAAATGTCCCAAGTACTCAATGGAGGTTTGAAAGAATTGGCATTTGTTTCCTTTGGCGACAAAATTGTTCTCTGCCAAACACTGCAGTACTAGTACCAAGTGGTTGGCGTGATCCACCATGCTTCTACTGTAAACAAGTATATCATCGAAAAAAACGATGACAAATCGCCGTAAGAAAGGCTTAAAGACCTGGTTCATGGCTGCCTGAAAGGTCGACGGAGCATTGGTCAATCCAAATGGCATTACCACGAATTCATAGTGGCCATTATGGGTTCTAAAGGCAGCCTTGTGCACATCTCGTCGATCCATTCGGATTTGGTGATACCCATCCCGGAGATCCAATTTGGAGAACAACACAGCCCCTCCAAGTTCGTCTAGCAACTCATCAATAGTTGGGATCGGGAAACGATCTCGAATTATGATCCCATTCAAGGCCCGATAATCGACGCAAAACCTCCATGAACCGTCTTTTTTTTTAACCAACAATACCGGAGAAGAGTACGGGCTAGTGCTTGGCCGAATGAATCCATAATCTAGCATCTCCGTCACCAATTTTTCCATGACGTCTTTTTGAAAATAAGGATAGCGATAGGGACGCACGTTGACTGGGACAGAGCCGGGCTGTAAGAAGACCCTGTGGTCAATGTTGCGGATGGGTGGTAGCTTCTTAGGGTCTGCAAAAACTTTCTGAAACTATTTCAAAATTCCTTTGCCCGCCAGTGGCAGGGTTTCCTCCATCTGTTCTATTTCTGTGACTCCTTTGTCTCCCCCTTCCACCTGTGGTTCTACAGCTGGTGACAACCTGTAAACACCACTTACTTCCCCCTCAAGGATCAATGCGCTGAACTGAGTGAAGGTAACTTGTATCGCATTGAGCTTAGTGTTGCCTGCCAGCTTCACTTGCTTCCCCTCCCATTGGAACTCCATAGTCAATTCATTGTGGTCATGGATACAGGGTCCCAATGTCCTTAACCACTGCATTCCTAACACAATATCCAAGCCCCAAATTGGTAACACATACAGATCCACAGAAAACCGGTTTCCCTGCAACATCAGTTCTACTCCAACACATTTCTTATAACAGATCAGATATTGGCCATTACCCATATACACTTTAAACCTCCTGGTTTCCTCCCAATTAAGTCCCAATTTGTCTACCAATGCCTCTTGAATAAAGTTGTTATTGCTGCCAGTATCAATCAATACCTCCAAGGTTTCCAACCCATGTTTTGCTAAAATTCGAAATATGCGTGGGTTAACTGAATTAGACAGAGTATTTAAACTTACTTCCAGCTCCTCCTCTTCAGTAGTGGTCTCCTGTCCGAAGTCTGTTTCTTCCCGCGCAGATTCATCTTCCTCTTCTCCGAACATCAGTAACACTCGGTTTTTGCATTTGTGGTTGGTGTGGTACTTTTCGTCGCAACTGAAACAGAGTCCCTTTTCTCGTTTTTCTTGAATTTCTGCTGGAGTCATGCGCTTGATTGGGATTTTGGAGTCCCCAATTGATCGTAACCCTCCTGTGATTCCTTGATTGTTTGGTTTGCTCGCAGTTGGTAACCCAACTCCACTTCCCCGAGCCGGAGCCTCCCACGCTCGATAGCCATCCCTCTTTTGGCGGTCCCAGAGATCCTCGTTCCTGTCCTCATACAACTGAGCCTTAGCCATAGCATCGGACAAGTCACAAGGTCGAGCCATTAGTATTTCTCTACGTATGTCAGTTTTAAGGCCCCAAATAAAGAAGTTGAGAAACATAGGTTCGGATACACCTGTAATTCGGGTCATGAGGCCCTTGAATTCGGCACGATACTGCGAGATCTTCCCTGTTTGGGTGGGCTTGGCAATCCGTCCCAGCGGATCGTCATAGATTGACGCCCCGAACCTCTTTCTCAGTTCATGGAGAAACACCTCCCAGCTAGTAAGAGATCCTCCCTTCTCCATCCATTGATACCACGTAGAAGGTTCCCCGTCTAAGTGAAACGCCACCACCGCCAGTCGTGTGGCTGGAGCAATTTGATGCAAGTTGAAGAACTTGTTGATCTTGTAGATCCAGTTATCCACATTGGTTCCATCAAAACGCGGCACATCCACCCGCAGAGTTTTGAGGAGAGCATTCATATCCATCTGAGTTCCACCGTTGGTGCGTCGAACTCCTCCAACCTGGCTATTTTCCCCTTCCGTACAAGTCTGCCCTGTTGCAAACTCTGCCGTGACTGCTGGATCTCGCGACTCCTGAGACAGCTGGGAAAATCGCTGATCCGTGCTCGTCATGTGTTGCTCCAACAACGTTGAGAACTTCACGAGCTGCTCTTCGGCATGTTTTTTTGAAGCTCGACTCCATAGCCTTCATAAGCTCTGCAATATCTTCATTCCTCATCTCCTCTCAATGAAAGCACCAATGTTACCCACAATGATAACGAAAGCACTCTTCGAGTCAGTGCGAAACTCCACAAGAAACAATTCTCTTCATTCAACATATTTGTCATTTACAATTCTCAGCCCTTTATAGATTCCTCAAAATGGCTGTAAATGGAAAGTACCAGAATTAGCAAAGTTACGTAACAGAAATTGGTTAAGAAACTTGGGGATAACAAACTCCGCTCAACGCTGCTCTGCCATCACGAATTCCTCGAGCCAACGAGGCCTCACGCGCGTCCTGGTCTCACGCGACTTGCCCTTGCCTTCTTCGACCTCCTTCAAGTCTCCAGTGGCCTTCTCATCGATCTCAGATGTGAGTTGTTGTTTCCCTTCAGATGTTGACTCCAGAGTGCCCTCCTGGGCCTGGCCCTTTTGGTTCTCAAGTTCAACCCACTGGCCCATGTGCTCTTGGACTTGCTTAATGTCCAGAGGTAATTCAGCACAACTAACATATTCCACGTCAAGGATGCATTTCAAGCAATAAAAAAGAAGCAAGATACATGTATCTTTAATTTTTTGCTTCAAGAAAATCATGGAAAACGAGAGCCCCACATCAATGAACTTTGCATATAATCCTCCAATTTCTCAACGATTTGTGATGATAGAAGTTTTTTAATTTTTGGATTTGTGCAAAAATTGATGGTCATAATAGTCTTTTTGCCTAATTTTCTGAATCTCTTAGTATAAGCATCTTATATAGGTATAAAACCAAAATTAAAAAAAAAAAAAAAAAAATTGCTGAAATGGGCTACATGCATAATATTTAATCACAGAACTGATCAGTTCCAGAAGGCTGGCAACGAAATTTCATTCCTTACCTTCTCATCACCGTTCATTTTATTGGAGAGTGATCCAATGGTTGACAAACATTATAACTCAAAAGAAACAACTGGCTCTCACCATTACCTTTCTCTCACATCAACTAGTACAACATTTAATGGTGTGCAGCCATCAAATCACCTTTCCCACAATGGTATGCATATATTTAAATAAAATAATACCAAGTACATGTACTAACCTTTGAGTAACCCACAAGACTCCATCTCCTCCTACCCTCCATCTCCGGCGACTTCCCACAAGACTGCAACTCCGGCGACCATCCATCTCTGGCGACCTCCCACAAGACTCCATCCCCGGCGACCCTATATTTCCAGCGATTAGTCATACAAACAATAATATTGTAGTTTAATTGTGCAAGTAGGTGATTAATATTGTAAAAAGAATTTTTTTCAGAAATTATATTAAAGCTAATGTAAGAATCAAATGAAAGGCAACTTAAACATTTTAATGTAGAGAAGTTGAGAGAAATATCAAATATGTTGTTTATTTGTTCACTAATATAAAGAAAGAATACAATATTTCACAAATAATGTTAAATTGTGTAATCACATGTGTCATTAATATTATAATTTTTGATTAAAATATTTAATGTGTTTGACACGTGGCAAAAATATATTATTTTGTATTATTTTATTGTATTAAATTTCAAATTATTGGACACGTGTAAGAATATGTGACCTTATAATGAAAATGTATAATTTTTAAAATAGGTGGAAAAAATTAAGTAATTTTATGAATTTTAAAAAAAAAATACATACGGGGACATGTGTCAGTAATCTAATATGATGTGACTAACCATGTGATCTCACTTATTCACTAATTAATCGGGCGATCGGGCCATCGAAACAGTGGATGAACCATGTGATCTCACTTGTTCACTAATTAATCGGGCGATCGGGCCATCGAACCAGTGGATGAACCATGTGATCTCACTTGTTCATTAATTAATCGGGCGATCGGGCGATCGGGGCATCGAATTAGTGGATTAAACATGTGATCATACTTGTTCATTAATTTATCGGGCGATCGGGGCATTGAATTAGTGGATTAAATATGTGATCACACTAGTTCACTCATTTATCGGGCGATCGGGGCATTACACTTGTTCACTAATTTATCGGGCAATCGGGGCATCGAATTAGTAGATTAAACATGTTATCACACTTGTTCACTAATTTATCGGGCCATCGGGGTATCGAATTAGTGGATTAAACATGTGATCACACTTGTTCACTAATTTATCGGGAGATCGGGGCATCAAATTAGTGGATTAAACATGTGATCACACTTTTTCACTAATTTATCGGGCGATCGGGCTATCGAATTAGTGGATTAAACATGTGATCTCACTTGTTTATTAATTTATTGGGAGATCAGACCATCAAATTAGTGGATTAAACATGTGATCTCACTTGTTTATTAATTTATCGAGCGATCGGGCCACTGAATTAGTGGATTAAACATGTGATCACACTTGTTCACTAATTTATCGGAAGATCGGGCCATCGAATTAGTTGATTAAACATGTGATCACACTTGTTCACTAATTTATCGGGCGATCGGGGCATCGAATTAGTTGATTAAACATGTGATCACACTTGTTCATTAATTTATCGGGCAATCGGGGCATCGAATTAGTGGATTAAATATGTGATCACACTTGTTCACTAATTTATTGGGCGATTGGGGCATCGAATTAATGGATTAAACATGTGATCACACTTGTTCATTAATTTATCGGGCGATCGGGGCATCGAATTAGTGGATTAAACATGTGATCTCAGTTGTTCACTAATTTATCGGGCGATCGGACCATCGAATTAGTGGATTAAACATGTGATCTCACTTGTTTATTAATTTATCGGGCGATCGGGTTATCGAATTAGTGGATTAAACATGTGATCACACTTGTTCACTAATTTATCGGGCGATCGGGGTATCGAATTAGTGGATTGAACATGTGATCACACTTGTTCACTAATTTATCGGAAGATCGGGCCATCAAATTAGCGGATTAAAAATGTGATCTCACTTGTTTATTAATTTATCGGGCGATCGGGCCATCGAATTAGTGGATTAAACATGTGATCTCGCTTGTTTATTAATTTATCGGGCGATCGGGCAATCGAATTAGTGGATTAGACATGTGATTACACTTGTTCACTAATTTATCGGAATATCGGGCCATCGAATTAGTTGGTTAAACATGTGATCACACTTGTTCACTAATTTATCGGGCGATCGGGGTATCGAATTAGCGGATTAAACATGTGATCACACTTGTTCACTAAGTTATTGGGCGATCGGGGCATCGAATTAGTGGATTAAACATGTGATCACACTTGTTCACTAATTTATCGTGTGATGGGCCATCGAATTAGTGGATTAAACATGTGATCTCATTTGTTCACTAATTTATCGGGCGATCGGACCAAAGAATTAATGGATTAAACATGTGATCTCACTTGTTTATTAATTTATCGGGGGATCGGGCCATCGAATTAGTGGATTAAACATGTGATCACACTTGTTCACTAATTTATCGGGCGATCGGGCCATCGAATTAGTGGTTTAAACATGTGATCTCATTTGTTAACTAATTTATCGCGCGATCGGACCATCGAATTAGTGGATTAAACATGTGATCTCACTTGTTTATTAATTTATCGGGCGATCGGGCCATTGAATTAATGGATTAAACATGTGATCACACTTGTTCACTAATTTATCGGGCAATCGGGCCATCGAATTGTGATATCACTTGTTCACTAATTTATCGGGTGATCGGGCCATCGAATTAGTGGATTAAACATGTGATCTCACTTGTTCACTAATTTATCGGGAAATCGGACCATCTAATTAGTTGATTAAACATGTGATCTCATTTGTTCACTAATTTATCGGGCGACCGGACCTTCGAATTAGTGGATTAAACATGTGATCTCACTGGTTCATTAATTTATCGGGCGATTGAGCCATCGAATTAGTGGATTAAATATGTGATCTCACTTGTTCACTAATTTATCGGGCGATCGGGCCATCGAATTAGTGGATTAAACATTTGATCACACTGTTAATGTACTGTTTATCTCACTTGTATTTACATTAGTGTTATTACAATTAAAAAAAATGAACCAAAGTTTATCTCACTAGTATGTACATTTATTAGAACAAATATTTACATTTATTAGAACCAAAGTTATTACAAAAATAAAAAATAAAAAAATAAAAAAAAATAAAATTAGGTCCCCAGACTGGTTATAGTAGCCGGAGAAAATGCAGGCAGCCGGACCAGAGAGCAACGTACCCAAGTATGGAAGAATGAGGGAAGAAAGAGAAGGAGAGAGAAAAAGAGAGAGAGGGAGGAGAGAGAGGGTCTTTGTGATTGACATGCATTAAATTCTTTGATTGACTCATGTACTTCTTGTCATCATCAACCAGCCTACTAGTAGGGACCTATATATAATTTATTCAAACAAATTTTACATGTCTTGACCGTTGGATGACATCCTTTATACATGGATGGTGTGATCCAAAGTAAGGAATGTATCTTCATTCCGGACAGTAGGGAAGGGATCAGCCCTCTATTTAATCATAGGTTAAAAACACTCCTTATTAATGTTGTACTTGACAGATTTGGCTTATCAAATAAATTTTTTGTACGAGGATCTTGTCAACTGTGTGAGCGAGCACGGAAAATCCCCTCTCCATCTTCTTGCTGAGAAGCCATTTGCCTTTAGAAGTGGCATTTTCTTCACCTGCTGGGACATGATCATTTATTATTGTAAGTAATTCGATCTCTATCTCACCCATCGACCCATTAATTTTAATATTATTGTACCTCGTCATATCAATCATGTTCATAAGTCTTGATTCTATTATTTTCATAAGTCTTGATTCTATTATTTTCCATTCCTGTACTATTTACAACTTAATTTAGATAAATTAATGGACTATTATTTTTCTATTACTTTTTTTTTTTTCCCTTTTAGTGGGTAATTTAAATAAGGATCATAATGGGGATACTTCTAGGACCACGCAACTTCTAAGTGGGTTTTTTTTTCACCAAAACTTTTAAGGCCTAGTTACTTCTTTATTTCATAACCAAATCAAGTAATTCAAGTCGCAATTTGGCATAGAAATGAAAAGTTCAAAGCCTTCAAATTTGGAGAAAAAAATTCACATTTTCCTGCAAAAAATTGTCTTTGAAAAATGTGGATTTTAATTTTCCAATCTTAAATGCCTTTTTCACTTCAAAGCCAAATCAAATTATTCAAGTTGCAATCGAAAATATGCCAAGGAAATTTTTCACAACAACTTGAATCATTTAAATTGGAGTTTATATGTGGGAAATATAATCAGTCACAGTAGGTTTGCCGAAAATGGGACGTCATTGAAAATAAATTGATACCTTAGGGAGACGATAGCATTTTCCAAATCTAAAAGGAGATTTTGTAATTTTGCCTAAACTCAGGAGAAGCTGATGTAATTTACCATTTAATAAAAAAAAATGGAACTACATTGACACCTTACTTTTAAAGTTGTCTTAAAATCGCAATAATTAAAAGTTTATGGACCAATTGAAACTTTGTATAAAGTTGAAGGAACTAAAATGTAATTAATTAATCTATGAAGTTTCCTCACGTGATGACCATTGACACGCCTGTTATATTTTGAATAAAAATTGTACATGAATAGTCGTGACTATTCATGAACAGTCGTGACTGTTCATAAGAGTTGTATCTATTCATGGTGTCTATACATAGAGTTGTGTCTATTCATGGTGTCCATCCATAGAGTTGTGTCTATTCATGGTGTCTGTCTGTAGAGGCGCCTTTGAGTCTATAAATAGGATATGGTCTAAGCCATTTGATTAATTTTAATTTTTCATTACATTTCTACGTTGTGTTTGAGAGAGAGAAAATAAGCCTTTTGGTTCGTTGGAATACTCCAATTGAAGTGCTTTCTTTGGAGTATTGAAGTCATTGTATATTGGGAGGCAAACGTTCTGCAACTCTAAGCACCATTAGGAGGGACGAAATTTGTTTTAAGGAAAGAGTGTTTAACACTTGCCTTGACTTAAAAATTCTACAATAAGGAAGGAGTATACAAGTAAGTATTTTACAGTTTTATTTAATTGTTCAGTTTTACAGTTTGATTAATATTACAGAATATTTGGAATAAAGTTCTAACAATGCCAAGTCAACATTGACTTACCACATCAGCGTCGCGTCAGTGTCCACATAGTTGTTTCATTAGTTTAACCGAGATCCGTCATATTTTGGTCTACATTGAAATTTTAACTTTTAATTTGTCACTATTTTGAGTCATATTTAAAAGTTTGTTGAGTTAAATCATGCTTAACCCATAAAACATCGTACCGTAGCCCTGTGAGGTCCCAACTCGCGAGGGCCAGCACTGCTTGTAACTTGCCTATGTTGCCGACAAATTTTTTGTCCTTCTTTGCAAGTTTTGTTCCGAATTCAGTCGGCAAAGGCACCTTGAATAGAATTGAGGGAGGAAATTAGAGTTTGTATGAAAACATTTTGGCTACGGATTTTGGCCAAATAATGGAAATTTTGAAAAACACATTCAGAAAATTAAGCCATTAATTTACCAAATATTTCATCTTCCTCTTTATAGGACGAGATTTTGGGTTCTATTATTCATATATAGATGAGAATTGACATATTTGTTATTCTTTTTCCCATTAACAACTAACCATTAACCCTAATCACATATATCACTCCGCAAAAAATATATATAATGATCAAGTATGGATAGGTATTTTGAAAAACTGGCCAGTTGGATTAAATAATCTTCTTATGTATACCACGCATGTCTGCCAAAAATCACTGTGATCCAACACAGGGACAAAGCCAGGAAGTTGGCTGGGGGGGGGGGAACTTTAATTGATTTTAATTCTTTATCCCAATTCAAAGAACATAGAATTTTTTTGTTCATTTTTTTAATCATAATAGTTTGTGATAGAAAAAATTGCAAAAAATTATAATCCATTGATATTTTGATAAACATATTTCATCTCAATACATTTACAATTGTCCTCGACGAGGCCCCATATTTTTGAAAGTGTTAAATGATAGCTTCGTTATCAATGCTATCAAATACATCTCTTTCAATAAACACAACTAAGCTATCATTCATGAATTGATCTCCCTTGTTGGCTCATGGATAGTGGTTATTATGGGTTGTGCCTTTGAGTCTTGACTCTTGATACTTGAGAATTCGATTGGGTTAAGTCTTCACTTTTGATTCTCGAGCATTTGAGCAAAGACCACTAAACCATGAGCAATTTATAAAAGTTAGACTTTTCTATAAAAGAAAAGTTAAAAGATTCTAAAAAATTTCATACATCCATCATATGCAATTAGGGTATAAAAAAAAAATGCGGATTTTTGTTAATAGTTCAAAATTTGTTTAAATTGAGAAGTCTTAGCATAAACACCATTCTGGTTTGGTCGATGGACTGGTTCAGCGGGCTGGGAAATTTTCACATTTTTTGGCATAATTTCAAGCTTCCAAATAGAATTTTCTCGGTAACCAAACAAATGCAAATCAACAACCAAACATCAAATAGCAACCAAATATAAATTTCTGGACAATCAAATAAATGCAAATGAATAACCAAACTACAAATAGCTTTCAAATTAAATTTATTTTCTCGGCAACCAAACAAACCCAAATCAGCAGTAACCAAACAAGAACGATTAATCATTCAACCAAACAACTAGTATTTAACCAAATGGAAAAAATAGAAAATATATCACCGTTTTCATCACCAACGTTGCATTTCCTCATCGATACGACCGTGTAAGAGATATCAATATTCGAGAGACCAAGAGCCTAAAGTAACCTCATGGCAGTGATGGATATTTTGGGTTTGTACCGTGGTTGAGAGATAAGAGAGTGAGAGATTGACAGAGAAGCGGGAATGAGAAATTGAGAGTCTGGGAATGGGAGAGGAAGATGAGAGAATTGAGAGAGAGAGAGAGTGGGAGAGAAGAATCAAAGAGAAGGAAGAGAGACGGAAGAAACTGTGAAATATGAAATGAGTTTTTAAGTGTTTTGACTTTTCTTTTCAAATTTGGGAAAATGTAACTTATATATATATATATATATGTGTGTGTGTGTGTGATGGCAAGAAAGTAATTATAAAAGGTATGGAGGATAATATGTATGAAGCTAATAGCAGCATGTGAAGAAATTGTAGTCCCACCACCCTTGTGAATGGCAGAATGGTTAAAAAGAAAAAAAAAAAAAAGTTGAGGGGGCCCAAAATCAAATTTTCAAAAATTTGTAAGATTAGGGAAAAAAAAAAAGTTCCGGGGGGGGGGGTCCACTCCCCCCTCTCACCATAACATGGCTTCGTCCATGATCCAACAATCGGTTTTCAAAATACAAACTGTTAAACAATTGTTATAGCATCCAACGGTAAATATTGTTAAAATATTTTATAAAGTATATTTTGAAAATCAATGATCAGATCACTATGATTTTGGCAGACGTGATATACATGAGAATATTAACTAATCCAACAGTCAATTTTTCAAAATACCTATCCTATATGAGAAAATAGTGAGTGGACCTTAACTTAATTTGATCCCCTTAAGCCTTTAAAGTGTGTATAAGTTTATGTTGGGCTTGTATTGTTGGATTTTAGATTCCTGTATCTCCACATCAAATGTACGTGTTTATACATAGTATATTATACAAAATTAACAAATTCTATAGAACAATGGCACTTAGTCACTTACCAAACAATAATGAAATCAAAACTCAACAAAATAATCTTCTAACTGACCAAACAATATTTTTTGGCTTTATAGGCCTCCTATGTAGGACTAATGCCTTGTCCAAATAATTGTCATATGAAAAAAGAGATAATAAAGAGAAAAGGCACAATTTTAATTAAATCTTAGAATTTCGATCAATCTGAGCAAGAAAAAAAATCTACAAGGATCTGTTAATTTTTGTTTAATTGAGGAAAACCAAAATTATTTAAAACGTAGAATTCAAGTTTTTTTCCTTTTTGCATTTTATCATGAAGAGAATATTATTATGCCCTTGCTGAAGCCTTTCTATCTTAAATGCTTGTCTTGTTATATACGATAAGAAAAAAAGCGAAAGTAAGATTAACCTAATAAAGAAAAAGAGCAAATTAAATTAAAAAGTCATTGCTCTCTCAGTAAGAACCTAAAGAAAAAGAACAAAAGTTATACTAGCATGGGTAATAAGGAAGGACAATTCTATTCGTCCTTCCTTTTCATCCTCTCTCTTTGTTCTCTCTAGTACAAAAGAAAGATTAAGTCAAGATTATTATTCTATTCTCAAAAGGAAAAAAAGATTAAATTGTCCCGAGTTCTTATCCACATTGAGGAGTGACGTGAAAAAGTATAACAAGCCTTCTATTTATACCAACCTTGTTACTTTAAGAAAAAAAAAAATAATGCTCTGATACCATAATAAGTTTTGAATCTAAAAGCCTAATTTACTAGGTATTGGAGGGCCCGAACAAATATACGAAGTTATAGCAAAGCTTTCTATTTAAGCAATGTGAAATACAGTGAATTCTTATTCTTCTACACGCCTAATTATAGACTAATCTTTTGGAATATTGAAAATCCTAACCCATGAAATATACCACGTACCTTGCAGCTGGTTCAATGTTTGTGCTATGAAACATGGGGGTCTTCCATTAGAATTCAATTAATGAAACGTTATGAAAACTCACTACAAAAAAAATGGCCAATTGCAACGGCTATTCCCGTCGCAACTAGAGTTAATTCCCGTCGCAACAAGGGTTTTGCAACGGCTTTTTCCGTTGCAATTCCGTTGCAAATGCTATAGTCACAAAAAAATGCCGTCGCAATTTCTATTGCAACGGCTTTTCCCGTTGCAAAAAATACTAGTGATGGCCAATTCCCGTCGCAAATTCACAGTTCAAAATACGGTCATTTATACTGTTTTTGCAACGGGAATTGCTGTTGCAAGGTTTTATTATTATTTTATGATACTTGTTGCAAGGGAATTGGCCGTTGCAAGGTTTTATTATTATTTTATAATACTTGTTGCAAGGGAATTTGCCGTTGCAAGATGAAAAATAGCTAAAAAAAAAAATATTGAAGCAGCCATAATTATCTTCAGTCAGGTTACTGTAGGATTAATTGTTGGTAGGGGTGCAAACAAGCCTCTTTTGCATATTGGTTTAAACAGAGCTATTGGTAAGTCACAAGGACAAATCTCTTTCGCATACTCTGGAATGTAATAAAAAAAGGTATACAACATAAAGACACCTAGAATAAGACTTGCATACCATGGAAAGAGAAGTACCACAAAGTCAAACAACTAGGTGCCCGAAGAGAATCAAAAAATTGCAAATAAAAC
>JAESVK010060875.1:0-27097 GCA_017140935.1 Hamamelis virginiana
GCAGAATGTCAAAATATATAAAATTGAAGGTTTTTTGACATGTTAAATTTTGTTGTTGAATGCGGCAATTTTATTTTATTTTGTTGACGTGTATATGAGTTTAAAAAAAAAAATGGGTCGACCTGGATTGGTGGGTCGGGTCGACCCATGAAGAGATATCTTGAACAAGATTTGTATATATATATATAGCATGTTAAATTTTGTTGTTAAATGTGGCAATTTTATTTTATTTTATTGGCATGTATATGCATTATTTAAAAAAAAAAAAACGCTTCGACCAATGATATATATGGGTTGGTGGGTCGGGTTGAGTCGACCCATGAAAAGAGATATCTTGAACGAGATTTGTATATATATGACAAGCGAAATTTTATTGTTAAATTCGGTAATTTTATTTTAAGTTTTTTTTTTGTTGGCATGTATATGCATTAAAAAAAAAAAAAGGGTTGACCCATGTTATATGGGTTTGTTGGTCGGGTCGACCCATGATATATGGGCATGGGTCAAGACATGGTACTAATTAAATGGGTATATGTCATAAACCTAAGAACATTATATAAATAGATTTAATTAGTTAGGTACCCAATGGGTTACCCATATCCAACCCAATTATAAATGGGTTTAATTGGGTGACCCAATTATGACCCGTTTAGTAAATTGTACCAACCCAAACCCAATAATGTTGGGCGGGTTGATGGGTCTGGGCCAATTTTTCTAGCCCTAGTTTGCAAACAACAATCATAGAATTTCTGATAAAGGTTTCTTTCTTTCTTCTCCTCTCATCACATGCAATGACCTTGCCAGCTTCCATTTCCGACGAACGGTGAAACAGATGATATCTACAATCTTCTTTATTCCTTAATCTCATTTTCCTCTTTCTCTTTCTCAAGATGAGAAGAAGAATTAAACCTAAAAGCTATATTTTAGGTTTAATTTCTGACAAACCTAAAAGAATTAAACTTAAAACATTTTTTCCATAAACCTCTCACAAGCTCTCATACTCTCATAATTACTGCCTAAAAGCTATAACTAAATAAGGTGTTTGTAAATCAATGGATAATAAAATGATCGTATGGGAGGATTCTAATAATAATAATGTATATTTTTTTCAAGTATGATGTAAAAAAAATTTAAGTTTTTTTTTTTTCCTCATATTCATGTTTTTGTTCAGACTTGTACAATTCAACTTAAGACAATGTTTAAATAAGACGGAATGAATACCCCGTTGTGTTCAGTTCCCTAATCAAATGTATAGCTATATTCATTAAGGGTTATCGAACATTACAAAATCATCTTTCTGTAACGGTAGAATATCGTTATGTGTTCAACAGGATATGGCCGTAGATATTACTATATTCAATTCTCCAACTTGGAAGGTGATTGGAAAGAGGTGAATAAAGATACTTAGGGTTTCTAAAAATGGTTTCTGCAGGTAGGATAAATAGAGACTACAATCATGAGAGAGTGAGAAAAGGAACATACTTGTTGTCCTTTGTAGAATGAAAGGAAAAAAAAAAAAAGCACTTATCCTTGTGGGGAAATAAAAAATTTATTTGGGACTTTTTGGTACAATGTGGGTGTTAACAGAAACTAGTCTTTTAGGATTAATTGAGGTAAGGTTAGTTGGGTATTATAGAGGATGCAAGTAATAAAATATATATTTTTAAATTTTAATGGTAGGTGTAAATAGCATGTGGGTGCATGTAGTAGTTAACATGGTGGCAATAGAATCACCCACAAACCTTTTGTTCACTAAAAATTACAAAATCACCAAAATTAATTTTCCAATGTGTCCCATTTTTCCAAACACAATTAATTTGTGCTCCAACTTTTGCTTATCTTCTGCTTCTGTTTTAACAACAGAAGTTGAAGCTATCTCAAATAGGCCCTACGTGAAGATAAAAGAATGAACTTTAACAAGAATGAACCTTATCTTCTTTTATTATTATTATTTTTTTTGTTTATGTAAGAGTTCTAAATGAAAATGAACTTATCAATCAATTTATTTATTTATTTTTTTTTTATGTATGTGATGCACATAAAAACTAATAAATTCGTATTTATTTAGAAAAAAGGACTAATAAACTCATATGCACAAAAATTTGTAAATTTCACAGAACTGATGTCTACGAAAAATAAGTTATAACGTGTTTATGCGATAACAATTTCACCATTTTCCTTTTCAAAATATGCATCTCACAATTATTGTTTAGCTTCATGCTTACATAAGTACTTATGATGTGTAAAACTAATCCATAAGGTCTCACCTAATAAATTATAATATTAGATGATATTGATCGTTTGATCTTAATTGAATTTATAGGAGTAGAGTATTTATTTTAATTGATAAGAATGATTAGAAAAATTTAAAGAGAGGGCAGAAAATTAAATGGGATGTATTAAAAACAAATTTAAAATATGACGTAGAAAGCAGAAAATCAAGTGGAACAAATTTTTTAAATAAAAAAGTAGAAAAAAAAAGAATCATGGTGAGAGAGGAGAGAAGTTAGATGCTAGCCACAATTTAAATAAAAAAAAAAAAAAAAAAATTACGATGAGAAAAATGAAAGTTAGATAAGATCCCGTGTGCAATAAATATATAATCTTGAAAATCTTAATTTCAATTAATTAGTTAGACCAATGTTATAATGCCACATCATTTTAAAGTAGGGCTAGATCCAATGAGAATGTAGGAGAGAAAGAGTATTAGAGTACCATGACAAACATACTGATAAGGAAATACCCATTAATCATTCTCAATAATCACAAACAATAAGTCAATAATCAACAATCATCACTAAGTGTAATTACAACCATTATATTGATCACATATAATTATCAACACCCAGTAATCATGTTTTTCTTCTTCCCCTTTCATAGAATTTCTAACCAAACATCTTGAACAAACATAACCCATCCATCTCCAGCTCAACCTTCAGGCCACTACACAATATTCCTATAAATAGCTCTCCATTGGAAATATACCCATTGATGTCAATGGTAAACATCTGCTACTACATCACTTGACTCTAAAACCTGCAAGAAGTTTTTGAAGGAGAGACAAACGGGTTAAGTCAAAAAAGTAGTGATACATTCATCCAAAAACATGTTTGTCATCAAATAATAATAATAGGTCAGGCATGGTTTTGCAGGTAAACAGGGCACTTGCAGAGACCCATTAACAAAGGGTGAAGGGAGGTTCTTCACTTGTTTTGAGAGTCGAGGTGAAGCACGAATAAAGAAATACTAAAGAATCTAGTCCAAAAGAGAAGAGGAAGAGCAGGGTTGCACCCAAATCCCAAACAGGTCTTGCAACATGAAGGTTAAGTTCAAAGATCAAATTATGTAGCGGAAAGAGCCTACTAGGCACCCCAAATGCATACAGCTTAGTCCAGTCAATACTGCTGAGTTGGGGCTTAATTTTTAACTAAGTAAGGTTAAGATGCACATTAGATTCTAGATTACACATGGGTTAAAGTATTCATTTTGTTTAGCAAGTGCCTAGACATGTACAAGGGAGAGAATAAATTCAGGTAGTGTGAATCAACCTAAAAGGATAAACTAAATGTACATAATCATCCTAACATGGTATGAGCAGCATGCATTGAATAAAGGATAAACATCAAGAAATTGTTTCAATAAGGGGTTGATGGCAGTCCTGGGGCATGAAATAAGAAAAAAAGCGAGAAAAAAAAAAAAAAAAACATTCATTGACTTGTTGTTCGCATAATGCATAAGATAGCAAGTAATGAGCACAATCTAGCAAATAAGAAACGTGAAAACGTACATGAGAGAGACATGATTGGGTCATAAGAAACATACAAATTGAAACATACATAGAAGACATGATCAGGTCATAAAAAGAATAAAGGTAAATTACACACACAATAAACCACCATAGGAAAACAGGCATAGTTCACATGACACAATAGTTTACGATTAACATGAAAACACATTAACAGAGCAGAAGCAGTTAAGAAAAGAGACAACATACTGAAATGAAAACGTGAAACGCCTTGACAAAGCATATACTGATATACAGATCACAAAAGAGACAAAGTTGCAAATGAAAAGCACCGAAAATCCTTGACAAAGCATGGGAACAATCTCAAATAATTGGATTAGAAGCATGAAAAAACATTATAACTAGCAAATAAATGTTTTTGCGAAATCAGTGAGCAAAATAAAAAAAAAAACAATGAAATGAAAAAAAAGAAGAAATCATGAGGTACAAATTTATAAACTAGACACGTTGACAGCCCACACAACATGAACAATATTTCTGTTCACAAGAACCTCCAAAAGAAGCGAACAATAGCACTACATAAAATCAGCATATGGGAGCACTGGTGTTACCATCATGAATTTCTGCATAAACAACAGTTTTACTAAGCAAACAGCTCTTTCAAAAGAAGGGAAAGAAAAACAAAGTGGGGCCTTCCACATATGCTAATAGAACAGAATTCAAAAGAGGAGATAGGAACAGGCCCAAAATGTTCGAAGGACAAGAAACATTATGCCAAGCAACTTCACTTGCAAACTGAGAAATTTAACCAACACTCCAAAATTGAAATGAAGGAAGTTCGACATTCAAATTCAAAATGGTAGAGATTATCAATCACTAAAATCCAGATTCCAGCTTAAGGCGGAGTCATGGAGATGCATCTCCTTCAGCAAACACAGTACAAGAAGCATTATCTTGGAAGCCCATGCATAGCAGAGCAAACCATTTGAATTTCAAAACACTTTTCCAAGCTATGAATGGTCTACTAAATAGTGGCATCAAAGTTGATTTTACCCAAACCTTCAAGAGAACAAAATTTACAGATTATAAGTTCTATTTTTCAGCTAAGAAATGATCGGAAAGATCCTATCAACTGACACTTCAAACATCTGCCTTCTAATGATTTACTGGGTCTCCAGAGGGATCTCCAGGGATGACTCTTTAACTTTTCTACAGCAATAATAGTAGAGTCAAATGTTCAATCAGGACAATAGCAAAAAGAAAAGATTCTTCTTCTTCATCTCTTATGCTAAGAATATAATATGGTTTCAGCAAAAGCTTTATCCAGTCAACCATGTTCAGAGGATAGAACAGCCCAGTCTTAAAGGCCACATGAGAGAACCGGATTATCTTGGCCACCTAGCAGAAGAAGCATAGGTGTGCTGCTAAATCCTCCACTAAACAACAAAGAGAGCAAGTGTTCTCTGGGATGTCAAACAGAAATTAAGATATAAAATACCCCAAACTAGCCTCCAGAGGAGGAGATTATGCGTCCCATGAACCTTTGCTTTCGAAAAGTTCATGCCCTTGAAAGGAATTACTGATTGTGAACAGAGGATCTTGAACCAGAAGTTAAGCTGATTCAAGAAAAAAACTGTGCATTTTTGTTAAGGATCCAAGTCAAAACGCCATTAGATGAGGTGAGATAAATTTTGAATATATCCTCAGCTGAAGCCTCATCAAATCAAGTAGTTATCAAGAACAAGTTGTTATTTTTACTGAAAGCAAAGACAAATAAAGAGATTATTGATTTAAAGGAAGCTTCTAATACAATCCCAAAAAGTCAGAATAAAATTATTGTTCTTTGAACTTGCCTTCAAACAGATTGAAGACTTCCAATGCGCTCACAAGACGCACTCAAATTTCTAATTAGATAGAGCTTAAGTAATAAAAGTCGAAAGAACTTTCTTTAAAATATTTTAGCCATCTAATTCTTGGGTTGAACCACAAGAACTACGCTCATGGAAATTTCATTCAAAGTACTACCACATGTACACCTACAAAGTTCATGAAAGAAAAAAAAAATAGTAGTGATGAATTGTAGAAAACAAACAAATGGCTTCAAGAAGACATCTGAAGTGCTTTTTTTATCAATAATAGAATTTACCATATACATATAATTTCATTCAAAACATCAAGAGTTAAATTTATATCCAGTAGAAGAATTGTACAAGAAAGAAAAATTTATTACTAACCATATCACTTCTCCTAACATTAGTATTTTCAAGCCCACTCATAGTTCCTCCTTTTCTTCAACCACAGCCCTGAAAGATAAGAGCTACCCCATATGAAACAAAGGTTTGCAGTACAAATACGCAGCTTAAGGAATGATAAGAGTATGTAGTTTTAAGAATCAAACCCGTATTTAAAACAATCAAGGAAAATTTGAGATGATAATTTCTCACCCGCTCTCTCCTGAGCGAAGTCTCTCATTGTTGACTCCATCAAATGAATTTTGCTGCTCCAGCAGTGCATTCTCACCGTCGAGAAAAACTAGTGTCTCCATAAAAGTAGTTAAGTTCCTTTTATATGGAATCCCACGGGTTTCATGCTGCTTATATTGTAAACTCTCTTCAGGATCATAAGAAATCAGCTTATATTGTAAACTCTCAGGGTCATAAGAAATCAGCTCTCTATTCACCATTTGCAGTAGTAGTTCATTATCCTTGGTAAAGCCTAATGACCTCACCACTGTTCCATGTCCCAATACAACAGTGAATTGTTTAGTCCAAGATTCAACCACACCATACTCCCTCATAACCCAAATGTGAGATTGCCCTGTCCAGCCCCCATCTGCATAATACCGAAAACTAACACACAGTGAAAGCGATTCCTTTAACACCGAAAGGGACATGGAAAGAGGAACATTTTCATCAAAGGAACAATCAGGAAGCATAATCTCTCGAAATACTTCATCACCAAAATCAAATGACATGATCATATCACTACTCTGATGTACATTCAATTCCGATTTAGATGCAAGCCAATGGACAGACCCATTAACAAACACACCCATCTCTTTAAATTTGCCAAAACCAGGAACATGGGTATCAATCATTTTCCATGAATCCGTGCTGAGCGAGTAAAGCTCAACTTGAGGGGGCGAATTTGTATCGAATCTCCAAGAGAGATCTCTAAAATAAGTAATCTTTAAAACCCTGAAGTCATTAGTCTGAAAATGAACCCCGAATCCAAGAAGAGAACCATAATTACGGGTAATGGAGGAAGATGGAAGGGTCTTGAATTTTCTAATAGAGGGATTCCATAAATATATGATGTTCCCCAATCGAGAAAGTTCAGAGAGACAGACAAAGCCGTAATATGTACCGATTATAAAACAATCGGATTCACAGTTGAATGGTAATTCTAATTCTACTGAGTTCTCATATGTGTGGTCATAGAGAAAACACCATATTTGTTCTTCAGAAGGACCCCGCTTGATGAATTGAAGATAATCAGCAGTGGAAGAAGAAGAGACGCGATTGAGGTGTTTGGTGATGAAAGAAGGATGAGCGATTGAAGCATACCATGATTTGCAGACGCACCTGAATCTGATCAGGGATTTCACCGGTAACCTTGAAAGAATATCGATTACGATGTCGTTTGGAAGATCCTTCGATGACATAATATTGCCTTTAGGGTCGTCTTCTCGGAGGAGTTTGTGTCAATGGCAGGTCACAGTGACTCCAACGTCACACATGAGATAGCAGACGCCAATAAAGTCAAACGGTCAATAATGGCGGAGGCTTGTGTGGGAGAAAACGACACCGTTTTGGTTCACATGAATTTCTAGAATTGTATTTTGTTAGAAGACTTCTGATTATTGAAAGTGATGGATTCCGATCATCTAAAAATCTAAAAAATAAATAGGGTATAAACGAGTGGTTGATATTATAAAAAAATGCCAACTCCAGCTAAGCTCCCATATCATTGAGCACAGAAATGATCCTATGAGAATATGTTACATAAACTGATGTGAGCATGAAGCTATTAGATAATTGTAGAATGTATATTTTGAAAAGTCGACCGTTGAATTAGATATTATGTATGTATGTCCAGGGGCGGAGCCAGGAATTTGCTTCAGAGGGAACACTATTTTGATTAATTAATAAATGTGTGGCGATTCGGGGGCAGCGCTCCCAGAGGCAAATATATATATATATATACACTTTTATATGAATTTAAAATTGATACGTGTTCTAGCTTTGACAATAAATATTATTCTCCTCTTTGAACATTGCCAACTTATTAAATTTCGTAAATTTAGTTTTATTGCAGCCTTGCAGGTACTTAAACTCCAATTTTAATTACATAATTTGAAATAAATTGATTTCACTTTCTACAAATTGGATATTAAATTAGAGACCGATAGAATGATAAATACTCTTCTAAAACCACTTCTTAAGGTCAAATTTTAAGTTCAGATCTCAAATAGAATGACTAATGATTTAATGACTATTTGAAGTAGTATAATTATGAATTTGGTGGCTAAAATTTATAAAATAAGAGCTTAAAGGGATGAAAAAAAAATTTGAAGAGGGGTCACTCTTACATTTTCTACCAAATATATACTAAATATATATAAAAATTCGTTTTTTTTTTTTGCAAAAGTTGAATGGGGGCCCCTGCCCCCCGCGACTCCGCCCCCATGTATGTCATGTATGCCATAAATTACAGTGATCCAATGTTTGCTTTCTCGAAAAAAACACTGTGAAAAATTGTAATAGTTTTCAATAGTCACAATTTTTATAATTTAATTTTGAGATTTTGACATTTGATCGCCGTCATCCAATAGTCAGTTTGTAAGCATATATTTACCGGATTGAAACTATCATTGGGCATATTGCGGGAAAAAAAAAAAAAAAAAGCGAAACTTCTTTGAGATAACAAGAAGTTTACGGTCACAATTTTGGTGGAAGACTTCTGAATATTGAAAGCCATGGATTCCGATCATCTAAAAATCTAAAAAAAAGTAGGGTATAAACGAGTGGTTGATATAAAAAGATGCTAGCTCCAGCTAAGCTGCCATATCATTGAGCACAGAAATGATCCTGTGAGCATATGTTTACATGAACTCATGTGAGCATGAAGCTGTAAGATAATTGTATATCATGTATGCCATAAATTACAGTGATCCAATATTCGGTTTCTCAAAAAAAAAAAAAAAAAAAAAAAACACTGAAAAATTTTAATTGTTTTCAACTGTCACAATTTTTTATAATTTAATTTTGAGATTTTGAGATTTAATCACCATGATTTTTGTCATGCATGACACCCATAGGAAGAATATTTAATATTCTAATCCAATAGTTAGTTTGTAAGCATATGCTTACAGGATTGGGACTATCATTCGACATATTCCTGGGCATATTGCGCACAAAAAAAAAAAAAAAAAAAAAAAAAATATTTTTTTTTCTTTGAGATAACAAGAAATTATTCTATTAGTAAAATATGATAAGCACGTGAAGGGTATATACAGATTATGGAAAAATATTTTCCAAGTTAAAATTTCCTCCTCTCCGAAATTGGCCAATTTTAACTCAACTTATATTACTGTTTAATGAGTAGTGAAGTTGCCAATTTATTAATTATTTGGAATATGGATAGAATACATGAGCAGTGCCAAACTCCCCTTTTAACTGCATTTATCCTTCAAGCAAGTAAAGTGCAGTGACCAAAACATGTCGCCCAGTGCTTTTGGTTTCCTACAACTTTCTCACAGCACATATTTAGGACTTCTGTTTCTAACTAGAATAAAATTTCAATGGTTTCAATTCTTATAGCTACAGCTTAATTCATATCCACAAGTCTGTCCTTAGCTCAAATGCAAAATATCAAAGAGTTTCAAGGTTTTTTTTGTTTTTTTTTTTGGTCAAAAAGCCATTGGGCTTATGAGCTATACAACAAAAGGTAACTTCTCTCATTTTTCTTAAACCCTCAACACCCTGATGAAGGCGGGACTCGAATCCATGTTTCTACTACATCCACCAAGAGACTTTACCGGCACGCTAACTGACACCTTTAAAGAGTTTCAAGGTTTGGGATGAAGTGAATCAGGTGAGTTCCATTATTTGAGTCTTATGTTCCCACGGATATACAAAAGAAGTAGAAGAAGGTTCCTGCATAAATGGATCAAGTTTATTACATCGCACCAATACAGGGCTTCACACTTATATTCCATTCAATTAAACAATAGAACTCTGCATAATCATATATATATATATATATATATATATATATATATATATATATATATATAAACAACTTATTTTCTTTCACAATTCAGTCAAAAACTATGTCAGGAACCATACAAGACACCTATAATAAATTTTCTATCCATAATCATACCACTGATGTCTGAAAAATAAATGAGTTCTAGGAACAAGTTTATACAACAAATAAGTTCACTGTTCTCTCTTCCACTTATGAATACCAAATAAAGAGCATATAAAGCATAAACTACGAAAAACACCCACCACAACAAAAAGGAAACATAAAGTTCTACAATACCATCATGCGCACGCGCGCACATATCTAAGGGTTGGAACCAGGATTTTATATTAGGGTATTAGCGGGTGCCAAAAGTTTTAAAATTTAAGCATGAAAAATATGTTAAAATTCAAGACTAATAATTTATCTCAATATACTGAATTTTGACAAAGGTGTTTCCATATATAAAGAGAGACTCAAAGAAAATAATTTTACCAGAATTTACAAGAAATTTCTTCATGATACCAATATCATATGAAAAAATTTCAGGCAAGAAGAGTGCTCTTATTTACCTCCATTGCCTCACAAGAAGTACTCACATTTCTAATGAGATAAAGAGTAAAAGTAATAAAAGCCGTATAAACTTTCTTTAAAATGCCATACCCATCTAATTCTTGGGTTGAACCATAAGAACTGTGCTCATGGAAATTACATTCAAAGTAATACAACATGTACACCTACAAAGTTCATGGAGACAAAAAACTAGCAATGACAAATTATAGCAAATGAAAACATCTGAAGTTCTTTTTTGATCAATAATAAAACTTACCATATACATATAATTTCATTCAAAACATCAGAGTTAAATTTATATCCAATAGATGAGTTGTACAAAAACGAAAAAATTGATTACTTACCATATCACTTCTCTAACCATTAGTATTTTCAAGCTCACTCATTGTTCCTCCTCTACTTCAACCACTGCCCTGAAAGATAAGAGAAATCCTATATGAGATAAAGAATTGCATTACAAATACGCAGCTTAAGGAATGATACAAGTATGCAGTTTTAAGGATTAAACCCATATTTAAAACAATAACAAAAGAACCAATTAACAAAAATTAATTTCAAAACAATCAAGGAAAACTTGAGATGATAGTTATCTTGCCTCCTCTCTCCTAAGCAAATTCCGTCGTTATTGACTCCATCAAATGAATTTTGCTGCCCCAATAGCACATTCCCACTGTTGAGAAAAACTAGTGTCTCCACAAAAGTAGCTATATTCCTTTTATATGGAATCCCACAGGTTTCATGATGCTTATATTGCAAACTCTCAGGGTCATAAGAAATCAGCTCTCTATTCACCATTTGCAGTAGAAGTTCATTGTTCTTGGTAAAGCCTAATGATCTCTCAACTGTTCCATGTCCCAACACAACAGTGAATTGTTTAGTCCAAGATTCAACCACACCGTACTCCCTCATAACCCAAATGTGAGATGGCCCTGTCCAGCTCCCTTCTGCATAATACCGGTAACTAACACATAAAGAAAGCGATTCCTTTAACACCGTAAGTGACATGGAAAATGGAACACTTCCATCAAAGAAATAATCAGGAAGCATAATCTCTCTAAATACCTCATCACCAAAATCAAATGACATGATCATATCACAACACTGATGTACATTCAAATCCGATGCAGATGCAAGCCAATGGACAGACCCATTAATAAATGCACCCATCTCTTTAAATTTAGTAAAACCAGGAACATGGGTATCAATCTTTTTCCATGAATCCGTGCTGAGCGAGTAAAGCTCAACTTGAGGGGGTAAAGTTGTATCGAATATCCAATTGGGATCTCTAAAATAGTTAATCTTTATGACTTTGTAGTCATTAGTCTGAGAGTGAACACCAAATCCAAGAAGAGCACAATACTTACAGTGGAGTGAAGAAGATGGAAGGATCTTGAATTTTCTAATACATGGATTCCATAAATATATGATTTTCCCAAACCGAGAAAGTTCAGAGAGACAGAGTAAGCCGTTATACGTACCGACAATATAACAATCAGATTCACAGTTGAATGGTAATTGCAATTCTACAGAGTTCTCATAAGTGTGGTCATAGAGAAAACACCATATTTGTTCTTCAGAAGGCCCCCGCTTGATGTATTGAAGATAATCAGCAGTGGAAGAAGAAGAGGCGCGGTTAAGATGGGTGGTGGTGAAAGAAGGGTGAGTGATTGAAGCATACCATGATTTGCATACAGACCTGAATCTGATCAGGGATTTCACCGGTAGCCTTGAAAGAATATCGATTACGATGTCGTATGGAAGATCAACCGATGACATCTTGCCTTGAGGAGTCGTGTTCTGATATTCTCGGAGGGGTTTTGGATTCGATTTGCATTTACGGAGTCATGGATTTCTGTCAATGGCAGATCACAATGACTCCAATTTGAAAGAACACACACACACACACATATATATAGGGGGAGAGAGAGAGAGAGAGAGAGAGAGAGTTGAATGGTATTGATCGAGGTTCCAGAGAGCAGCCGGCTTGGGGAACCAATTTCAAATTTTCAGTGGCGGACACTCCTGTTTTGGTTGTTGAAAAGGACAAAATCCATATGGGGGATAAGATTCAAATGAATCTAGCTGCGAAAATGGACTTGGGGGGCCATATAAAGTGAATAAAAAAAATTTAAAAATAAAATAAATTACATCAATTGATGTTGTTTAAGGTTCGACGAAATTAGAAAAACCTTGTATAAAATTTGAAAAATATTATGAATCTCTATTGAGGTTCAGATTATATTCAACTAACTCTCTTGTGGAAATTCTGCAGTTGAAAGTCAGTAGATAAAAGTGAATTTTTTATTCTTTAAAATATCACCAATTTTTCCGGTCCATTTTTTATTTTTGGCGAGTATAGAACTCATAAAAAGTGCATTTAATCAAACTGACAATTTTTCAAAATCTATTCTACATTGGTCCTAAGTAGGTCCATTACGCACTATGCATTAGGTACACTTTATAATAAACTCCGTGTATATATCTATACATAATACCAGCTGGTCACAAGCAACCGTTACATAAAATCTCAACAAGGGCATACGGTAAGTCAATAATCATCCATCTTCATTAGAAGTACAATTACAACAATTATCTCATCATATATTATCCGAGGCAGTTGCTATATCTGTATTCTTCCTTGTTTCATGAATTTCTAACCAATCATCATAAGCACAAAGTTCATCCATCTCCAGCTCAACCTTCACACCATTACACAATATTCTTACAACGAGCTTCAAATATGAGATCAATCTGCAGTAACATTACATGTAACCTGCAAGAAGGTTTTAAAGGGCAGAAATGCATAATTCAAAAGTAAGTAATTATACATTCATAAAAAATAAATAAAGGCATGTCAACGCATATCGCATGAATAATAAAAGGTCAGGCATAGTCTTGCAGGCAAGCAGGCACCTGTAAGAGTCCATTAACAAAGAGTGAAAGAATCCACACCCAAAGATTAAAGAAAAAGATGCCCAGGTAGCGTCCAAACCCCAACAGGTGATGCACTAGGATCAGAGATCAAATTATGCAGTGGAAATTGGCTAGTAGGCACCCCATATGCAACCAGCTTACACCAATCACTACTTATGGGTTGGGGCTCAATTCTAATTAATTAAGGTAAATGGGCACATCAGGTCTGGGATTAAATGTAAGATAAAGTAACTACTCATTCTGTCTAACAAGTGCCAAGCATGTATAAGGTAGCAAATGAGTAACACTAGTCACTAGCATAATCAACATAAAAGGAAGAATCAAATGCATGTAATTGTCCTAGCAGGGAATGAGCAGCACATATGGAACCAAAGATCACGTATTAAATTCAAGAAATTACTCGAGTGAAGGGTTGATGGTTCTCATGTGATAGAAAATTCAAGAATTATAAATATCATTCATGGAATCATACATGGTACGTAACAAGCACAAAAGAAATGTGAAACATCCCTATGAGACATGATCACGTCATAAGAAGCATAAAGAAGCATATTACAAATATAAAAACATCATAGCAATGCAGGCATAGCTCACAAGATGTACACAATCCCAAGGGCCTGTTTGGGTTCTCAGTAAGGACCCAAAAATAAATAATAAAAGATTGCTCAAATGAAGGATCAAGGAGCGGAATTGAGATTCCCATATGCTCCAACCTCTTGGGAAGTGAAATTTTGATACTTATGCAGCCAGATTAAAGTATAAGAGAAAAGGTCCAAGTGTGTTGCAGCCTGATTGCTCAAGGTGTTTCGACCAATAACTATGATTTTCCAATTAAGATTTTGACAAATTTTAAATTTCTTGAAAAAATTTCAAGTGGTGATTCAATTACAATTTCTGCTTGATTCCTTATAGATCCAAATATTAAAATAGAAATCAGTCAATCCAATCTACAGATTCCAATTCGCATTCAGATTACCAAACCCCTTTGGCCACTCCCAACATGACAATTTTATTTTTTTCCCCAAATGATAGAAGCCGGGTACACCCAAGATCTCTCCCCCCAAAAGCAAAAATATATGCCACTAGATCAATAGACCATTAGCTTCCCAACATTGACATTAAAGACCAAAGTTGCATATTGTGTACCCGATGTATTTTGCAACGATTTCAGGGGTCCTTTCTGGAATTCTGGGGTTTACATTTCTTTGTTCAACCATGACATCAAGACTAGGGCTCAACCAAAATACACTTCCCTGTTAGCACGAAAGCATCTAGATTTGGCAAGGAAATTTTATTCTAGAGTACAATTGTTCTTGAGCCAAAAATAAAAGAAAGCACTTTAAAAGCTAACCATTTTTTCTTCCCCAAACAAAAGTAGGTTACTAGTAAAACTAACGAGAATGAAATTTCTAACTTGAGACACCTCATTCAATGTTTGAAAAATTACCACCATGCCAAATTAATTGACATTTTAGTAGCTCCTGAAATTTCGTAGATTTGGATCCAATAATATGTACAGTACAAATCCTTATTACTCCAGCTGAACAAACAATCTAAGAGCTAACCACAATTTGACTTGAGAGTAATACCAGCTTGTCACAGCCCTCTACGAGTGAAGCCTGATCAAAACGATCCATATAAACAGAAGTTACACCTAATTCTGCAACTAAACATAAAAAGTTTCAAATGGTCCCCAAATGTCGCACCAGAAAGGATAGGTTTAGGCGTTTAGCAATCACATTATGCAGTGGAAATGGGACAGTCGCCGCTCCATATGCACCCAACTTAGGCCAGTCACTACATCAATTGGGGCTTAATTTGTAATTAACAAAGGTTAATGTCCACATCAGTTCTGAATTAAAATGCGTTTAGCAATCACATTATGCAGTGGAAAGGGGACAGTAGCCACCCCGCACGCACCCAACTTAGGTCAGTCACTACATCAATTGGGGCTTAATTTGTAATTAACAAAGGTTAATGTCCACATCAGTTTTGAATTAAAATGAGATAAAGTATCCATTCTGTCTAACAAGTACCAAAGCATGATTATACATGCATAATCATTCATAGAATGTGTAGATAGCATATACCAAGCACATCCTTCAGAAAACAACTAAAATGCATTTGATCAATACGAAAACTGAGCATAAACATATCATTTCAGTGAAAAGGCCAATCACACATGCCTATAAAATCATCAAGAGTTAAATATATATCCAATAGATGAATTGTACACAAAAGAAAAAAGATTAAGAATAATTTAGTAACTCACCATATCACTTCTCCTACTATCAGTATCTTCTATATCCTGCTTTCTCATTGTTTCTCCTTTTCATCAACTACAGCCCTGAGAGATAAGAACTAGCCTATATGAGATAAAGATTTGCATTTCAAACAACTAAACAAGCAGCTTAAGGAATCATATATAAGTATGCAGTTTTAAGAATCAACACCATACTTTAAACCACCAAAGAACGCATTACTAAAAGGAAAATTAATTGTGAAACAACCAATAAAAAATTGATATGTTAATTATCTTGCCTGCTCATGCTATTATCTGTTTTTCCTTCCTTTAACCCCTCTGGCTTGTAATTGCATGCGACTCTTGACTTCCTCTTTCCTAAGTGAGTCCCCTCACTACTAACTCCATCAAATGAATTTTCAAGCCTCAAAAGTGCATTCTCTCCATCAAGTAAAACCAGTGTCTCCATGAAAGAAACTATATTGCTTGTATATCCAGTCCCACGGATTCCAAGAAACTTAAGTTGTTGAGCTTCAAGGTCATAAGAAACCACATGTCGATCCCCCATTTCCATTAGTAGTCCATTGTTCTTGGTAAAGCCTAAGGACTTCCGAACTCCTCGTTCTCCTTCATGTGGAACTACAATTGAGAATTGTTTAGTCCAAGACTCAACCACACCGTACTCCCTCATTACCCAAATGTCACAGGCCCCACTCTCTTCGAAATAAACGCACAAGGAAAGTGATTCATTTAACACCGCAAGCAACAAATCCAACATTTCAACTCCATAAATGTCATAATCAGGAAGCATCATCTCTCGAAATACCTCATCACCAATATCAAATGCCAAGATCATATCACTATCCGCATCTTCCACTGAACTAGAAGCAACCCAATGGACAGATCCATTAAAAAATACATTTGGCACTTGAAATTGCACAAAACATAAAACTTCGGCTTCAATCCATCTCCATGAATCCATGGTCAGACTGTAAACCTCAACTTGAGGGGTAGCATCTTTAATATATTTCCAATTGTCATCTCTAAAGAAGAGAATCCTCACAATCTTGTAGTCATTAGTTTGAGAGTGAAAACCAAACCCAAGAACGACAGAATTATTGGGGTTGGAAAGTTGAAGAGGAAAAGTTGAGGAATGACATGGAAGGGTCTTTGATTGTCTAATGGAAGGATTCCACAAAAATATGATGCGGCCAAAGTAATAAAGATCAGAAAGACAAACAATCCCATTGAATGAACCCACAAATATAAAACACTTAGACCGAGAATTAAAGGGTATTTCCAACTGAACCAATTCTGCAGGATCATCATCTGGCTGATCAGAAAGTAAGCACCATATTTGTTTTCCAAAAGACCCAAATCTCAAGTAATGAAGATAAGAAGTATTATTGTTATATAAAGAGGCGCAATTGAGATGGGTAGCGATGAAAGAAGAGTGGGTGATTATGGCGTACCAAGATTTGCATACGCACCTCAGTCTGATTAGGGTTTTGACAGGTAACCTCTTGAGGATATCTATTAAGACGTCGTTGGGGAAATCCTTCGCCGCTGCGCTGCTCATCTTATTCATTGTAGATTATACATACCCAAAGCAGAGAGCATTTTTCTGTTGTTTTCATACTGAATGGATTGCACGCAGCTTGTTGGGTTAGTGTCTGATTGGAGACTTGGATTCAATATATTCCCTACTCTTGTAGGGCTGAAACAGTGAAACGTATCGCCATTGTTGACGGCTTGACACTAGACGGTTTTGGGTTCCTTCTACAACGGCACCCTATTTGCATTTTCTTTTCTTTTTTTAATTCACTAAAGCTGGCCGTTGTGTCTTAATTAAGGCCCTTAGGAATGAGATCTGTTTGAAAATGATACACTAGTTGCTTTTAGGGCCAAATTATTCACCTTTGCTTTTAGGGCTAGTATTTAGTCCATTACCAGTCACTACTGATGGGGGCTCAATTTTAATTATGGGCTGTTTACCCATAAGTCATTTTTATAAGTTTTAGTTACCCAAGTCCTAGCCTATAAAACTTATGCATAGATCAGTTTTCAATGTGGTTTTTTTTAGCAAATTGATTTTTTTATATATATTATAAAATTAATGCAAAAATGCATCACTTTTGATAGGCACGCTTTAGTTTTATAAAAACCCATCGGTTTAATGAGAAACACATTAATTTATTTTTTGATTTTGCAGAAATTAATTCATTTGTAGGAAATTGATTCATAGATTAGTTTTTCGGATGTGGTTTTTAAGGAAATTGATGTGTTATTTATTTATTAATTTATAAAACTGATGTGAAAATGTATCAATTTTCATAGGAATGCTTCAATTTGATAAGAAACCATCAATTTAATTAATGAGAAACGCATCAGCTTATTTTTTGATTTTGCAGAAATTGATTCATTTACAAAAAACTGATGCATAGATCAGTTTTTTCAAATGTGATTTTTTTAGGAAATTAATGTGTTTTTTTATTTTTATTTTTTTTATAAAATTGATGCGAAAATAAAAAGATGATGAGACTTTGGATAAAAAATGATAATTTGGCTAAAGGTCTTCATTTAGAAAATTTTTATGCCAAAAGTCATTTCAACATAATTTTCTTTCCAAAAGTCCTTTTGGCATGAATTGGACAAGAATACACCTCATTCCTCACAACCTTCAACGCCACCTACACCCCCAACACCCGAGTTCACTACGTCACACCCCGGAACTCCGAATTCCTATGCCAGAATCCTGAGTTCCTATGCCGGAATCGCAGTTCAATACATCGCTTTTTAAAAAAAAAAATACAAGAAAAAGAGATTCTAAAGGTCCTGTTTTATTGTCTAAAGTCCTAATTTTTTAAAATTATTTTTTTTTTTGGGACGGAATTGCCCTCCATCTTCCAAGGCTCTGCATACATCTGCTGGCAGAACTTTGTTCACTGGTGCGACAGTGATCAACAGTGTAATATCAAGACTGTCAAAGTTTTGCTCCACTTGAATTGCCGCAGAGGTACAGGAACCGCATATAAGAGACTGAAGCATTGGAGCATTCATTTGATCACCTTGAACACGAAGGGCCTCTTGTGGAGAATAAAGAATTAGTTGCAAGGTTACGAGAACTGAAACTGGATTTTCTCGATGAGTTAAAGCACATATGGAAAGGCCCCACTGCACGGATAATCCTGCATAAGCTACAAGAAGTGAGCATTAAGAAATGCATTAAATTAAGGATCAGACATTGTTTCTTTTTAATTTCGTATGAGATCAGACATGGTTTCTATTTAATTTCGTATGAGAAATTGTCCAGCGTGGACGGAGATTGTCGTCTTCTTCAGATTGACGGAGAGAATTTTAGATTAGTAAGCAATTGGTGGCGGAGATGTCAATGAGAATAAAGGCAGTGGTGGAAATATTCGTGCAGGAGCCGAAGAAAGCACTGGATGCAAAGGAGAGAGAGGGAGAAAGAAGAGAATATGAAGGTGAGGTAGAAGGAGTAATTCTGTCTAAAAAATATATTTTTTTTTTATAAAAACTAAAAAAAGGACTTTAGACAATAAAAGTTTTTTAAATTGTGACTTTTGGACAAAGTAAAAAGATGGATGATAGAACTTTTGAGTAAAAAAGAAGTGAAATTTGAAATTTTGGATAATTTTACCTTCGATTAATTAAAGTAAATGGGCACATGAGGTTAATTTGGGATTAAATGTAGGATAAAGTAACTACTCATTCTGTCTAACAAGTTCCAAGCATGCATGCATAAGGTAGTCACCAGCGTAATCAACATAAAGGAAGAATCAAATGTATATAATTGTCCTAGCTAGCAGGGTATGTTTGGCCACTCCCAACATGACTTTTTTTTTCCCCAAATGATAGAAGCCTACCCTTACACCCAATTCCTCCAATTCAAATAAATAGGTATCGACGCACTTTCAGGTGCTCAAACCCAAGATTTCTTCCCCAAAAGCAAAAATATATGCCACTAGGGCACTATTTGGATTTGTTTTTTATAAGTACTTGTTAGCTTTTTTAAATTTTTTTCTAAGAAATTACATATTGCAAATTTTTTAAAAAGCAAATAAGTACTTATAAAAACAAATCCAAACGGTGCCTAGATTAATAGACCATTAGCTTCCCAACATTGACGTTAATGACCAAAGTTGTATAAGAATGAAATTTCTAACTTGAGACACATCATTCAATGTTTGAAAAATTACCACCATGCCAAATTAATCGACATTTTAGTAGCTCCTGAAATTTGGTAGATTTGGAGCCAATAATCTGTGCAGTACATATCCTTATTACTCCAGCTGAAACCACAATCTAAGAGCTAATAGAGTAATACCAGCATATCACACCACTCTACGAAGGAAGCCTGATCAAAACAATCCATATAAACAGAAGTTTCACCTAATTCAGAAACTAAAACATAAGAATTTCATTCGACTTTAATCAAAATATTAGAAGATTATCTATAAAGTTTTGTTTAACTTGATGCCATTTTCTTTCATCCTCTATCACGTTTGGGGTTCCACTTTCCCAGCAGCTATACTATATAAGTGCAAAGGAAAGAATCATAGATTTCAATGTAGACGACTGAATACCGTCATGCTCTCATTGAACATCTCAGCACTATCCATAATTCCATATCCTTTTCCTCCATAAAATACTTCGCAATCATAGATTTTGGAATGGAAAATAATGTAAATCCTGCATATGGATTCCCAGCACTGCTAAAATAATATAATCATCCAAAGAAATGTATGTCAACAAATAATACATCAATAATAATAATAGGCCAGGCATAGTTTTGCAGACGAGCGGGACACCTGCCAAAAGGCCCATTAGCAAAGGGTGAAAGGAGATTCTCCACTTGCTTAAAGAGTTTAAGGTGAAGCATGAACAAACAAAAACTAAATAATCCATCCCAAAAGAGAAGAGGAATGGCGAGATTGCATTCAAATGGTCCCCAAATGGCGCACTAGAAAGGATAGGTTTAGGCGTTTAGCAATCACATTATGCAGTGGAAATGGGACAGTAGCCACCCCACACACCCACAAACTAAAGCCAGTCACTACTTCATCAATTAGGGTTTAAACTTAATTTGCATTTAACTAAGGTTATGTGCACATTGGTTTTGGGATTAAAATGAGATAAAGTATCCATTCTGTCTAAAAAGTCCAAAGCATGATTATATGTGCATAATCATTCATAGAATGTGTAGATAGCATATACCAAGCACATCCTTCAGAAGACAACTAAAATGCATTTGATCAACTTACCATAAACATATCATTTCAGTGAAAAAGCCAATCACACATGCTTATAAAATCATCAAGAGTTAAATATATATCCAATAGATGAATTGTACAAAGAAGAAAAAAGATTAAGAATAATTTAGTAACTCACCATATCACTTCTCCTGCTATCAGTATCTTTTATATCCTGCTTTCTCATTGTTTCTCCTTTTCTTCAACTACAGCCCTGAGAGATAAGAACTAGCTTATATGAGATAAAGATTTGCATCACAAACAACAAAACAAGCAGCTTAAGGAATCATATATAAAGTTTGCAGTTTTAAGAAGCAACACCATACTTAAAACAATGGCCAAAGAACCCATTACAGAAAAGAAAATTAATTGTCAAACAACCAAGAAAAAATTTATATGATAATTATCTCACCTGCTCATGCTATTATTTGTTTTTCCTTCCTTTAACCCCTTTTGCTTGTAATTGCATGCGACTCTTGACTTCCTCTTTCCTAAGTGAATCCCCTCACTACTACCTCCGTCAAAAGAATTTTCAAGCCTCAAAAGTTCATTCTCTCTATCAAGTAAAACTAGTGTCTCCATGAAAGAAACTGCATTGCTTGTATATCCAGTCCCACGAATTCCAAGATACTTAAGTTGTTGAGCTTCAAGGTCATAAGAAACCAGCTGTCGATTCTTTGTTTCCATTAGAAGTCTGTTGTGCTTGGTAAAGCCTAAGGACTTCTGAACTCTTCTACGTGGAACTACAATTGTGAATTGTTTTGTCCAAGACTCAACCACACCGTACTCCCTCATAACCCAAATGTCACAGTCCCCACTCTCTTGGAAATAAATGCACAGGGAAAGTGATTCATTTAACACCGCAAGCAACAAATCCAACATTTCAACTCCATAAATGTCATAATCAGGAAGCATCATCCCTCGAAATACCTCATCGCCAATATCAAATGCCAAGATCATATCACTAACCTCATCTTTCACCGAACTAGAAGCAACCCAATGGACAGATCCATTAAAAAATACATTTAGCACTTGAGATTGCACAAAACATAAAACATCGGCTTCAATCCATCTCCATGAATCCATGGTCAGACTGTAAACCTCAACTTGAGGGGTAGCATCTTTAATATATTTCCAATTGTCATCTCTAAAGAAGAGAATCCTCACAATCTTGTAGTCATTAGTTTGAGAGTGAAAACCAAACCCAAGAACGACAGAATTATTGGGGTTGGAAAGTTGAGGAGGGAAAGTTGAGGAAAAACATGAAAGGGTCTTGGATTTTCTAATGGAGGGATTCCACAAAAATATGATGCGGCCAAGGTAATAAAGATCAGAAAGACAAACAATCCCATTGAATGAACCCACAAACATAAAACACTTAGACCGAGAATTAAAGGGTATTTCCAACTGAACCAATTCTGCAGGATCATCATCTGGCTGATCAGAAAGTAAGCACCATATTTGTTTTCCAGAAGACCCAAATCTCAAGTAATGAAGATAAGAAGTATTATTGTTATATAAAGAGGCGCAATTGAGGTGGGTAGCGATGAAAGAAGAGTGGGTGATTATGGCGTACCAAGATTTGCAAACGCACCTCAGTCTGATTAGGGTTTTGACAGGTAACCTCTTGAGGATATCTATTAAGACGTCGTTGGGGAAATCCTTCGCCGCTGAACTGCTCATCTTATTCATTGTAGATTATACATACCCAAAGCAGAGAGCATTTTTCTGTTGTTTTCACACTGAGTGGATTGCGCGCAGCTTGTTGGGTTAGTGTCTGATTGGAGACTTGGATTCAATATATTCCGTACTCCTGTAGAGCTGAACGGTGAAACGTATCGCCATTGTTGACGGCTTGACGCTAGACGGTTTTGGGTTCCTTCTACAACAGCACCCTATTTGCATCTTCTCTAACAGTGACGTTTTCCCTTACCCTTTTCAGACTCCTCATGACAATAATACTTCTTATCTGACGAAATTAAATACCATCCAGTGCCCGATGTTGTGGTTTGAGGCGCAATTGTCGTGACACTTACTGGGCACTGAATGGCTGGCTGGCTTGCTTTCTTTCTTTCTTCATTTTTTTTCTTTTTCTATTTTTCACTAAAGCTGGCCGTTGTACCTTGATTAAAGCCCTTAAGAATGAGATCTGTTTGAAATGATAGACTAGCTGGACCTTAGTCTTTTAATGCTGTTTTGCTGCTGGGAGGCCTTAGATTATTGTTGGCCTTAGGCGAAGGCCTACTTGGGCCAAGGGTCAAGCCGACACTATTTTTTATAGTCTGTATTTTAAAAACTAACTGTCAAATTATTATATTTTTTTGACATGCATATCACACATATATAAAAAGGATATTAAATTCAATAGTTGATTTTTCAAAATATCAAAATATCTATCTTACGTTGGTTAAAAAGACAACTTCTATTTTGATTTTTCTTAGGAGAACATCGTTGTGAGAAAAGGATTCATAGACCCCCATAGAGGGTGCGGAAAAACAAATCGTTCAAGACAAAAAAGATACAACAATTCTATATCACCTGACACTTTAACCCGAAATTAAAAACTACCTTGATGTGTCATGGTTTTGAGAGGTGTGTAAAAAATAAGGAAACTGTTTGAGAAAAGAGACCTTACAATTCAAAATAGGACACCAGTTGTATTTAATTTCGGACACATCGGAGTTGTTTTTTCTTAATGTAAAATAGTCAGTATATAATATAATAGAAAGAGCATTTGTAAGGAGCATATAAAAATAAAAAAGCCACCTACACTGTCAGATCTCCCCAAATATACTTTGTTAAAGGAGTTAATCTTCAATGCTCCTTTTGTAAGTATACATTTTATTAAACTTCATTTCCTCAAGTTAGTAGTTTGTCTTAAGTATAATAAATATGGAACTTTTAGGGCTTGTTTACTTCATGAAAATTTTCACAGTTTTCATTTTCATTTTCAATAAAAACAGAAAATGATCTAAAAAATGCATTTACTTGTAAAAAATGAAAACTATTTTTAAGAAAATGAATTTAAATTTTTAGAAAAACTGAAAATGAAAAAAAAGACGTTTTTGAGTTTTTTTAAAAAAACAAAAAACACGGGATTTTGGATATAAAAAAAACCCGTGAACTTCGCTCCCTCCATTTCTGCGTGACAAAGGAGAGGGGACTCGTGACCTTTAGCTCCCTCCATTTCAAACGTTCTCTTGGATCTGCAGAGAGGAGATCCATCTTCACCGAAATTTTCAGGTAAATCTCTTCTTCCTCTTCTTATTTTTTTATCTCCATTTTCATCTTCATCCGAAATTTTCAGCTCTAGTTGAACTTTAGGCATAAATCTGAAATTTTCTCCAATTTTCTTCATATGCTTCATAGTTCTAATCTCTTTTTGAATCGAAATCTCTGTTTTATGTGGAACTTGAACTTGTTGGAGTCTAAGTTCTGTTTGGTTGCTGAGAAAAGCTAGGGTAAACAAAGAAATCTCTGTTTTATGTGTATGGTCTGTTTTATATCTATCCCATTTGTAGAGCTATATTTATAGGGTTTATCATCTCTCTCTCCCCCTCTTCTTGTGGTTTTAATAATGCTATCACTATGTGAAGAGGGTATGGATTCTGTCAATTTTTGAGTTTGCCTGCTAAGTGTTTGTGGAAAGTCTTGTGTGAACCAATAATGCATATGTTATCCATACGCCTCAATTGCTGGCAGAATTTGCATACTTCTAATCACCATATCAATGAATTTTTTTTTATTATTTTTTTTAAAAGTAATTTTTGTTGAAATATGGTCCCTTCAATTATCTGAACTTGACAAATGGTGGTGAATTTTGTCTTTGAAAGCTGCCTGAGTATGGTTGTTTCTTATAAGCTGACATAATGTAATGCAAACAGAATGACATAATGTAAAATGTTTCCAGCTTAGACACATGTAGGTTAGACATGCCGGTCAGACACTCAGTTCCATCTTTCCAGCTTAGACACATGCAGGTTTTATGTTCGACTCTTTTGACCAAAGTGTAGAAATTGCTTGTGATATGTGTGTGGTCTTAAAATCATAGTTGAATTGTTTACATTGAAGATAGGACAAAAATGAAAAGGAATAAGAGAGAAAAAAGAAGCAAAGAGAAAGGTGCTGTGTCAAAGGCATGTTGGAAGTTTGTCGTATCAGACGTGTTCAATACCGTCGCGGCACCTGCAAAGAAGTGTCTGTGTTTCTTAGGATGACATTAATGTGAAGTTTAATGCGATTATAAAAAAAAAATTCAATAATGCAATTTTTTAATTAAAAATTTCCTGAACTTGTAGTCAAAGAAGCATCACTGATATGTGTCTATAACTACATGATTGTGTGCAAGTGAAAGTGTGCAACACATGGGCTTGCTGTAATGGGCAACAATTGCATTAGCATGGTGGTTTTAGATCCTACATTTTGCTCCTATAACTACATTTTATTCATTTGGAGTTTCTATTTGCTCGTGTTCTAGCCTTCTAGGCAGAGGAGATGAGCTCAAGTTTCAGTTATTCAGGACTCAAGATTCATGTTTGTTGTGCATGTTAGTCAAATAAGGGATTCATGGCAATATTTTGAAAAGAAACAGTAAATTGGAGCCACTTGCAGATGTTGAAATATTCTTTAGTTCGATTTGAAAAAATTTACTCTGTCCCCACCCTCCCACGCATGTAATTCCTACTAGGTATACTTAATGGTATATGAATGTGTTTTAACTCGAGACTTGATATTTTTCTTACCAATTTCATTGTGTCCAAATTTCTTTGGAATAATTTGGTGCTTTACTAATGTGTCATATCCACAGTTTTAGTGGCATATAATGTGGTGTTCATTTTCACAGAAAGTTCTAACACCACCAACTGCCCATTCTATGTTGTTTGCTTCATGGTGACTTACTGGAGGTTTTACTCCGGATTGGGCATTTGAAGAGTTAAAACCCATAATACTACTCTAATACTGTGGCATGGGATTAAAATATGTTATCCATATTTCCTATGTTACAATTTTCCTTATATTGTGCTTTCTATGATATTGATATTGACAGTGCAGTACTTGTTCATCTTGGTACCTTTATTTGTGCATTAAATTCTTAAGATTGACTGGCTGACTTCAAGAAAGACCTTCAGCATTGTATTACATTGCAAATCTAATAATTGTTCAAATACCAACAGACTGAGTTCAAGAGAATCACTTCACCCCTGAAGTATCAAACAAGATGCGTTGCTGCCTTTCCTGATCAGCAAGGTTAAACTTATCTTCTTGGCCAAGATGAGTTACAATCTAGAGTACCCAACTCACTATTAAATTTTGAGTTGCCCTGTATTTGTCTCATGTCTCTTCGTGCTGTTGATTTGTTTGTTCATATAATCAACAGAGATAACACTAGTGACCACTGTATGATACTCTCACACTGAAGACTGTAGCTAGCTAGGCTCCATTTCTAATAATTTGATTGAACCTCAATCATACCTTCAAATATGGTATTCTTGTGTTCTCTTATTTAAATAATTATATAATAATAGTCGTTTTACATAAAGATCTGTACAATGGGGTTAATTTCTCTGTTTTAAGAAATCTGTGCAGATTATACGTTTTGACAGCATCGCTTATGAAGCCGTGATGATCGTCGGGCATTAAATGAGCATTCGGAAATGACCAGCTAGTGCCATTGAAGTACGAAAGAGCATACAAAGAAGTTCTGCAAGAAAAGTCAAAAATGCCACATGTCTATCGATAGCCAGGATGCGCTATCGATAGCGCCTCTATCAATAGCGCATCTCCGCTATCGATAGTCAAGAGGCGGCTGCGGGCTTCTTAGATATTTTTGGATATTTTCGAGGGCAATATTGTCATTTTCATTTTCCTTCTATAAATAGAAGTGTATATGCGACTTAAAGAGGGTTCATGACTTTTGCTCTGAATCATTACTCTGCTATTTTAATTAAACTTCAAGTTACAGTTTATTTTCGCATTTTATTCGGCAGTTTACTTTTTCAGCAATTTCCGATTTCTGCAATTTTTCTTTCAATGCCTGGCTCAATTCTCACTTGAGGATTGTTCTTTAATATTCAGTCTTTA
>JAESVK010060878.1:0-10001 GCA_017140935.1 Hamamelis virginiana
CTAAAAACCTACATACGATAATGACCTCTATCTAACTACTCCCAAGGGTAAAACTGGCAACTTAGGATTTTACACCCTATTTCACCTCAACTCACAGGCAACCATCAATGACCCTACTCATGGTAAAAAATGGATGTCTACAGAAGCCCCTCGTTGATGTTCATGGCTTCTCCAGTGAATATCAAGGAAACAAAAACGACATCCCATTTTTGCCGCAACAAAAGAGGGATAATCAAATCGACTACTTACAAACACCGACCAAATCACCATTTTTGAAAGTCACACACATACTTCCAATAATCCTATCCTTAGAGTCTACGACTCTTCTTGGATATTCCACGCACACTTCCGATAATCTTATCCTTGGAGTCTATGACTCTCCTTGGAAGTCCCACACACACTTCCGATAATCTTATCTTTAGAGTCTACGACTCTTCTTGGAAATCGCACACACATTTCCAATTATCTTCAAAATTGCCGATCACACTTCATCAAATATAGACTTCATCTATCAACCATCATATTCTAACTCATCAAATCTCCTATGTCAGATGCGAGATTCATCAAACATGGACTTCGCCAAATCGTATTCTCAATCATTAAATCTCCAAATCCCATATGTCATATATGAGCTTCATCAAACATGGACTTTGCCAAATCATATTCTTATTCATTACATCTCATATGTCAAATATGAACTTTACCATATGTCAAATATGGACTTCATTTAACAAAATTCTTATTCTAAATCATCACATCTCATATGTCAAATATGAACTTTGCCATATGTCAAATATGGACTTCACTTAACAAAATTATTATTCTAAATCATCACATCTCATATGTCAAATATGGACCCCACTTAACAAAATTCTTATTCTAAATCATCACATCTCATATGTCAAATATGAACTTTGCCATATGTCAATATGGACTTTACTTAACAAAATTCTTATTCTGAATGCCATATGTCAGATATGGACTTTACTTAACAAAATTATTATTCTAAATGCCATATGTCAAATATGGGCTTTGCCATATGTCAGATATGGGCTTTGCCTACACGCTTATCATTTCCAAATCATTATCTCACATCATTTTTCTGCAAATATCACCAATATTATCAACGAGAATTACTTCGAATTGATCTTCACCCATTGAAACCACTGCAAATCACTCTCTCTAAGCTTACTCTACACATCAATAGACATAGGATTCTTCTCCTCGGCTCTTGCACTTAAGATTCATACTATTTTTTCAAATCTCTACAACTTTATCAAATCTTCAAATCCATGACTAGGATGTTCACTCTTTAACCTCTCTAACCAATACAAGGCTTTCTTGACAATGAAGCTAACTCAAAGGCATTGTTGGAGCTCTGAGCTCATCTTTCTTCCTTAATTCTCATCAAGAGACCAACTTGCATCCCTATTGTTAGCCCTATGGCTTCAATCCTTAATTGTTTATGAGTTTTGATGATAACAAACATTGTGTAATGATTATGCACATTCATACTTAACATTGAACATTATGTTTTGCATCAATCTCTATTGGTATTTTACTTGATTATATCTCTATTGGTGCATATACTCTTGCTTGTTGAATGAATCAGGTTATGAGCATTTTCATGAAGATTCAACATTGTCCTTGACCATTCTGTATGATTAAAGGAAACTGAAAATTTGCTCAAAGCCATGATTGTCCATTCTTGCATAGATAAAGAGTTGAAGATTACAAGAATGTATTTGTTGTGTAAATTGTTTAGGACTCATAACCTGTAAATCTCTCTTATAGGATTAAAACTAAATTGGCTTAAAAATGAACTTGACTTCTTGACTCTATTTTAAACTTGAGAAAATCATTTTGTTTAACCAAAATTATTTCCAAATAACCTTGGGCTCTTATTAAATCAAAATCCAGCTTAAAATTCATAAAAAGTGCCTTATGGCCTTCTTTAGTTGACTAATCCCTTGTGACTAGTCGACTAACTGCAAGGCAGTAAGCATGTTTTATGAAAATATAAGCTAGTTGACTAATTCCTTGTGATTAGTCGACTAACAGTTTCTTAGTCGACTAACCCCTCCTGTCCTAGTCGACTAATCGAGCCCGAAGAATTTGTTCAAAGTGATTTTAAGTTGCTAGTCGACTAACCCCTCTTTTACTAGTCGACTAACAAACCCAGTTTTCCAAAACTTATTGTTTTTAACTCTCTAGTCGACTATTTAAGCTGTCCTAGTTGACTAACCGACTCCGGACTTATTTTGTAAGTGCTTTTTAAAGGCTCTAGTCGACTAATCCTCGTGTTAACGGCTAGTTTTTTACAACCCAAACGGCTATATTATTCTTCCCAACAGCTATATGATGATGAGAGCCTTTAAATACCATTTACATAAGTCTTGGACAAGTTAGTTATTCACTCCAAGATATTTGAAACACTTTTCTATTAAAAATCAATCTTGTTCATCAAATATTTGAGTGATTCAAGCTCTTCAAAATCCTTCTCTCTAAGCCAATACTTGTTCTTAATCTTGAGAGATATTAGTTTGAGCTCATATTGTATTTATCCACTCTTGAAGGAGTTCACAGTTGTATTATCTTTTTCATTATTGAATCTTGTGAGTTTGTAAGGGTTGTGAGATAATCCTTGTCGGTGAGTTGTCTTCCACCTTTGAAAGAAGACAAGTTGTAAAGGTTTCTCCACCTTAAAGGAGTGATTCTTAGTGGATTGAGAAATCCTCAAGACGGGGCTCTTGAGGCGTGGATGTAGACGGAGATCGAACCACGTTAAAATTCTTGTGTTTGATTCTCTTTCTCTCTATCTCTTGCATTTAATTTACTTACTTGCCTATTAAATTGTTTACTTGTGATTCATACTATCTTAATCATTTATCTTCAATTTGACCTTTTAGAACTAAATTTTTAAATTGGTTTTTATTCCATAAAGTTTGCTATACTCTATTCACCCCCCCCTCTAGAGTATATTTTGGGGCAACACCTATCTTCTATCCCCCAAATTCTATGGCACGCTCAAAATCTGCTCTATGAATGTTGGTTGATCATTCCCCTTCTTGAATGCTCAAATTTATCATTTTACAAGCTTAAAGCGATGGCCACCAAGTGTTTGATAAAATTCGATTTCTCATGTCATGATTCAAATAAGTTTCACAAATTATTTGAGTGATTTGGATGTACCACGACAAGTTTTCAAAATACATTTCAAATGTATGCACACTATATGTTTTACAATATTCCTAAAAAAGGATTATCCAAAAGTAAATCTTCATGTCTTGATTCCATTGACCTTAACAATTTTCTAAAATGGTTTTATCATATTATGACAAGTTTTCAAAACTTATTTCAAATGTGTGCATATACATGTTTGATAAAAAATCTCAAAAAAGTAACACTTAGTATTTTTTTTTCAAAAAAAACACTTATTCTTTCTAGTGACATTTCCATGCTACTAAGAAAGTTTTATTTTAAAAAAATCCATTTCAACTAAGCATACCTTTAAGGTTTTTGATAAAACATTTCCAAAGTTCATTTCCTTGGGATTTTCTTTCCAATTACATTCCTTATAACAAAGGGATTCAAAATCATCAATAGTGCTAAGTTATTATAAACTTTCAAAGCATTAAATCATTAATACATACAATGATAGTCTTCAGCTTCACTATATGTTACACTTTCATTTTTCAACACAAGTGTTTCACTTAGTGTAAGTTTCAAACCCATCATTCTATGCATTAATTTCATATGTCAATAATTCCATCCTTTGAAAGTTATTCTAACTTATCAATATCAATTCTTTTTCTAATCAACCAACACTCATATTGCAGCCTTATTTCAACACAAGGATGCCTATGACAAAGAAGTCTAACCTCGACACCAGGGTACCTATGGCAAGGAAGCCCAACTTAAGAACTTTCTAATGCAGGTATTGGAAAAGTACCTTGAGGAGAGACGGACTAACACACGGAGCTCACATATATCATTCACTTTCATAAACAACCAAGAGGGCTTTCAAAAGCATTTTTTAGAAAAACAGAAGTGTGAAGATTGTATTTAAGCATTTCGGCTCGAATCCTTTCATTTCAAAGTGGGATGTAAAGTCAATATCAACTCCGATTCTGATGGCTACATCCTTTCGGGTTCATAACCTCAAGTATCTTCTTCAAGCGTAACGATGTGCATCCCTTCTTTGGATTATACTCGCACTTCCCTTTCGATGTCAACCCAAAATACATCTTGCATGCCACTTCAATAGTTGCAAAGGTTCATCGAACTCTGATAGCTTTCATTCTAGATGGTCAAGCAAACCGGCTTATGTATCTTGATCAAATAGATGGGATTATCAAAACCAATGAATGTTCAACAATGGGTAAGGGTTATTCCAAACGGGTTCAACCACATGGTTGGAGGGTTCAAAAAAGGGTTTGAAGAAGGCTCAGGCAATGGACCTTGTTAGAGATTTTTAGCTAGGCTCATGTCAAATGATTTCGCCAATTCTACCAAATATCACTAGATTTCGGGATTTAAAGAAAGAACAAAACATTAGGGACATAAAAATCCTCACGAAGGTAAAACTTTTCAAAAAGTAATACCTAGAAGAAAGCTACACAAGAAGTTTTAGGAAGAGTGACAAACCTCCCAAAATGACAAAAAACAAAGAAGCAACAGGATGTTAATGGCATGTCCACAAATTTCAAGATATTATTTACCCTTATGAATTAAATGTCTTCAATTTATTTAGTTTCAAACTAATTGCCAATGATAAATTAATTTTGAACTCAAAACTTAATGTTTTCACAAGAATTGGACCGCGCACCCAATGTAACTTTATGGGCTACCTACGTATCTCCACTTTTGATGTCTATTTCGAAGAAACTGTGACAAGTTATTTGATGTTTGTGGAGAATCAGGTCATCGTAGTTCATGACATTTTCCTTTCTCTTTTGTTTGCTCTAACTTTTGCGTAAGCAACATTTTCAAGTTTTCCACTTAGCGAGCTTGATTTTTTTTTTAATGCCCTAACTTTTGCCTAGGCAGCCCTTTCGGGTTTTCTACCTAGCGGGCTTGATTTTTTTTTAATGCCCTAACTTTTGCCTAGGCAGCCCTTTTAGGTTTTCTACCTAGCGGGCTTTTCATTTTCTTTTTTTTTTCTTTTTTTCTTTTTCTAAATTGATGAGATGAGCAAACTTAATCATCTTTTAAATTTAAAGATAAATAGCCCCACTTGATAGCGCTCGATTAATGGTGCACAGACTTTACATCTTGATTCGAATTCTCTTTTTGGGACTAAATCTTCTTCTTTTTCTAAGCCCTGGTGTACCATATTTTCTTTTTCTTGAGTGGCTTCGAATGCTAATCATTTCTACTTTTTTTTTTGGAAGCCTCATTCTTTGGGAGGAGCCCCAACATTGAATCTTCATCGCATGATCTAATTTTTTTTATTAAAACATCTTCCAAATCGTCGCAATCTTTCCCGAGTATAAGTATACTATGGGTTGATTCAATTTGGGTAGAATCAGCCCCTAGTTACTAATATATCCTATTTCATCTCTTCAGCTTCATCTTTCTTGACTTCTTCTTGGTCCATCTTCAGAATGAATGAAAGGTAGTCACACCACAATGAGGCCATCGCATGATATATTGTCTTTAAACTTAAAAGTTTCTCAAGTTTGCTTTAAACATGATGCCCGATTGATTTCTTTTTTCTTTTGAAAAAATTATTGGCTCAATCTTAATATCTTAGACATTTGTCCCTAAATCAATTGATTCCAATTAATTCATGTAGGTTGTCCCATATTCCTTTGCCCAACGAGCTCCAGAGAGACATTTTTCTTAAGATTTACATCCATGCCATAAACATCCACAGAGGAAGACAATGCAAAGAAGATGCAGAAGAGAAATTTTTTTTTTTATTTTTTTATTTTTTTGAACTCGAAGGGAAATGACAAAGCAAAGAAATCCTAAACAACGGATCACCCTAGTCCCACAAGCGGGCTAGGGAAACACTTATTATTGAAAATGAAAACTGAAATCCTACACTACTCAAAGAAAGCACAAACAAAATCTTATAAACTACTACTCGGCAGAAACAGCTCTTCATCTTTCATGGGCTTTCATTAAGGTTCTCCGTCAAGGGATCCATTGGAAAGGGGTGCGGTGGTGGGCTCAACTGATTGGAGAAATTAGATGGTGAGACAACTTTGCGGTCAATCAGATCTTGGATTTCATGGCGAAGGCGGTATCACTGGTTGGTCGAATGGCCCGGGTATTGATGAAAATTGCAGTACTCATCTCCATTGAAGGATTTGGGTATGGACTTAGGGAGAGGCCTTGGCTCAAGGGGTTGCAAAAGGTTTTGATCTTTCAATATCTCGAGGACTTGATCTAAGGGCTTGCAAAGTTCGGCAAACTGGCGAGATTGATGTGAAGGCAATGTAGGTGGGATAATGGTATTGACTTCATCGCTTGACCCTTCATCGAAAGTGGTTCGTTGTCTTTTACAAGGTTGTTCAACTTTGATATCTCCTTTAACGAGGGCATCTTCAACTTGGGTCCCAACCCCAACAAGAGCTTTAAAATTAGGGAAGTACTGTGCGAACAGATGCTTGTGGTAGATGGGTAATAAGCTCTTTAGTACCATCTGAATTTGTTCTTCATCGGCTGGTCGGTTGATCATCTGAGAGGCCTTAACCCTCCACCTCATAATAAAAGCTGAGAAGGTTTCATAGGGTTCTTGCTTGGTTGTTTCCAAATCACGACGAGTGATATCAATTTCTGTATTGTACTGGTAGTGGCTAATAAACTCAATGCAAATGTCCTCCCACGTCTTTATCTTAGACTCATCCAAATGTAAGAACCATTTCAAAGCAGATCTGGCAAACGACTCTTGAAACATTTGGGTTAGTAGCTCATCATCGGCCCCACGATGATGTATGGCTCTCACATACATCTTCAAATAGATCTTAGGACAACCCATCCCATCAAAATTTTTTAATTCCGGCATCCTGAAGTGGCTGGGTAAGCGGGCTTTCGGGAACAAGGAAAGCAAGGTCATGTCCATCAAGTCATCAGACCTTCGGAATCCTTTAAGGGCTTTTTCCGGGGCTTCAATCCTACTATTCAGGAGAATAGGCTCTTCAACGAGGTATAAATGATTTTTGGGTTGAGGGTTCTTATCCAGGTCCATGGGCTTGACGGATTCAAAGATGGGCTTAGGCTTAAGGGATGATTGTCCTATTTCAGCCTCATTATTTTCAGATAAATCTTGGATTGTTTTTAGGGCTAAGAAATCTTTGGCCATTTGAGCTAGGGCTTCCATTATTTCCTTGGAGGACATGATTATGGTAGCAGCAGTAGGGGAAACCTCGTCGTTGTTAGCCATATCGGAATCAACAGAGGAATCAACAGATGAATCAACACTTAACCCAGGCCCACTATAGTCAACGATCCAAGCTAGAATGCTCTAAAAAGAAATGAAAATTTTGAAATCAATTTAAAGCCCCATGATTGCTTTTTGAAAAATAATGATATTTTACAAAACTCACAAAGCCCTTATTTTCTAGGACATTCCTTTGAAAAGGATGAAGGTTCACGCCAAAAGCACGTGAGGTAGAATAGGGAATCTTAGGGAAAAAAAGCCCTTAGTCAAGACACTCAGAATGAACAGACCTATAGAACATAGGCTTAAAGCCCGCACAATTCTCACTTTCTCTCTCTACAAGGTCCACAGACATATGGGGATCACTTGGTAGCATAGCACTACAATGGGCCAAGGTCCACAAGCAATGGGGCAAGCCCCTGATTGGCACTCTAATCTCGTAGGAGACTTTCCAAAAGTTTGCAAAAGAGGAATAGACCTAATTGCCTTACAATCTATGGGTTCTACATGTAAGGGCAATTGAGGAAAATTCGGCAGCATAACCCCACCATCGGGGTAAATGGAGAGCTGAAGGGTACAGGGACTATACTTCTGACGGGTACCCCAAACAAAGATGAATAATGGTCAAGGACCACTAAACTTTTGAGATCATGGACCTAAAGCCTGCACAAAGATCACTTCCTAACCACAAGGCCCACAAACGGGCACAACAACTCGGTAGCAAAATACTACAATGGGCCCGGGCCAAAGAACAAAGAAAGGATAAGGACTATACCTTTGGCAACTACCCTAACCTTTAGGACATTTTCCTTATGGGTTAAGAGTATTCATTGAAGGTGTAGACCTACAGATCCTACTCTAGACCATGGGCCTAAAGCCCATGCGAATCTCATTTTCCATTTACAAGGCCCCTAAATGGACAAACGGTCTAAAAGCATAGGCTGAAAGCCCACACACCAATCTCACCTCAAATACTCAAATACTATATCCTATGAAGATGGGCCTAAAGCTCACTTCTCGAACTCACCGCAGACCTATACCTTCTATCCAAAGGACATGGGCCTAAAGCCCATGTCTCACGTCTCACGTCTTCTCCTAAGACTCATAAATCAATACCACTATTTGGGCAGCGTAACACTACCACAGGCCTAAGCTCACGAACCTATAGGGTACTAGTCTTTATTAGGTACCTTAACTCTTTGAGGACACATCCCTTAAGAGTTTAGGGCATTTCATAAAGGTCTAGTCCTACAGATCCAGGTCCAAATGGTTCTACACACTTCACAATCAAGGCTCAGACAAAATCGGGGGGAAAATCCTGCAACATAACATTACAATAGTGTGTGATCAGGCGATGTAGGGTATGTGTCCTAGAGACAGTCCACATGAACTAATGTAAAGGGTAGGTTGAGTGTCCCTTACTCGCTCGGTCCAATCGATATACCTAACCACATGTGACATCAGGAATGCCGCGTGGGTTCAACAGTATGTGATTGGTCTGTTTGATATACCCGAGGGTACGTGGCGAGAAGAGTGATGGCTTTCGCATACATAGAACCCAAGAGTCAAAGAAACCGGGCCCAGGGCTAGGCTCATTGTTGGCTTTAGCATACAACGTTCTAAACATGCAGAGTCAATGCGCACACAATGCCGAAATCACAGTCAAACAGTCATGCAAATGCCAGTGGTTGATTTTATTAATTAAGAAATTGAAAAGCCCAAAAATAATTAATTGGAGTTTAACCCTCGACATCCCCAGCGGAGTCGCCAATCTGTGAACCAACGACCTAAGGGGTTTGGAGGCCGTTCACATTGAATCATTGTGGATTGTGGATGATCTTTATCCGTCTCGATTTATCCTTCTCTATTATCCACTCAAGATTGGGTTTTAAACAAGGATAAGAGTTTGTAAAAAACTCGGAGTCGCCACCTTATTTTTAGAGAACAAGGATGAAAGGTTCTGTGAAAAACCACAGACATGGATTCGCAGCGGAAAGGTAAAACAAAAACTTTTTCTGTTTTATAAAAACAATCCATGTACACAAAACCTCCAAGAACGATTCAAGCATCGGATCATATTTATAAATAAACACAATTAATCAAAGCATATAAAAACTCACTTGATTGTGTTCTTCGGTGTAGGAATCCTTCGAGTTTCAAACGGATGAAACCTCCAAAGCGTATCCACACGAGAGCAAAACTCCTCAAGCTTTTCTAGTCTTCCACAACACCTTGTAGCAAGCTAGAATGGAGAGGGAGAGGGAGAGGAGAGAGCAATTCGGCCCTAGGGTTTCTCTGTGCCTTAGAGTGTGTGAAACACTCATATTTATAGACTTTCTCCTCTTTGGGGGGTGTTTGGTTACTAGTGCTAGCATGACCAAATATCCTCGAATAGAGTAATCCTATTCTCGGTTAGTTTTGACTATTAATCAATTAACCTTTAATTATTAAAGTCAAACTTAACCCAATGATAGGATTCCCCTCCCACAAGCTTAAGGAACTCACTTACTCTCTATTGTGTGTGACCCTTTGGGTTCACCCTAACCTAGCAGTGACAGGGACATCTCTAGGTCTCCCAAAAATAGAAACTTTCTATTTTAAGGTTCAATTG
>JAESVK010060898.1:0-10144 GCA_017140935.1 Hamamelis virginiana
TTTTTTTTTTTTTTTTTTTTTTTCTTCTGCGAGTACCTCATGTCATGGTTGTGGAGCTCGCCGGGTCGGTAGTTTCTTCAACCCTTCCTCCGTCACTGTATAATTCTCAAAATCTTAAGTCATGCGAGGCTCGCAGGTCGTGCCAATCTCAGGGTGCTCAGAATCAGGAACCTCCTCCACATAATGTGAACTCGTAAGAGGCGCACTCTCTGGTGGCTGACTGGAGAACTGTCCTCTCGTAGATGGTCTTAGGACGGGTACTGGAGGCATGTCGGAATATCGAGTCATGTGAGTTTGATTTTTTTTTTTTTTTTGAACTGTAAGATGAAACATATTTGAACTCCTAAAATAACTTACACCACTCTATTTACACTAAACTCTCTAGATACCCAAGGCTGCTACGTTTATCAAATGAATTGGCAACTTTGAAGCTCGAAATAGGGTACTACGGTTGATCCTAACACACTAGCAAGAATATACAAGGCACAAGGACTCGAAAGAAGGCCTAAAATCATTTTCCGAATTATGCACAATATTCTCAACTGATTAACAGGTTATTTGCATTCTAAATACGCAAGGAATTAAACACATATGCAAAGTATAACCATAAAGCAACAACTACGCACTGAAATGATATATTGAATATATGAGTCCCAAGAATGAATCGAATGGCTCAAATTTGTTCATTCGTTGTCACAAGTCTCCACTTCATAAAAAGGGTTTTCAACAAGATACTCGAATTGAGAGATATGAAGATTAAACCAAGTTCGTGCATGTGCATAAATTGAATACAGGCTAATCATAGTAAAGTCACATTTAGTGAATCAATAGTGTAACAATGGGCATGATACAAATGTAAGATTAAAACTCTTGGTTCTAAACTTATCAAGCCTATACAATCAATGAAAACACAAGAATTGCTATAATTTGTACAAAAAGAATAAGAAAAATAAAGCATTATTTTCCAAAAATTTTGACTGAGAAATAGAATCATACGGTACATAAAATGCAGTATATCTGACAAAAAGAATCATAGAATAAATAAAATGAATACAACACCCCCCCAAACTTGTAGCTGACATTGTCCTCAATGTTCCAAGGAATGTCGCAACAAGGATGGCCTGTACGCACAAACAAAAGGTAAAACAAAATAACGCGAATATACAACGGAAAACAAGGGTTTCCTCCCAAGAAGAGCTAAGTTTTACGTCTTCAGCCAGACGTGAAATACCTCCATACTCAAATTCATTTCTCTTTTGGTCTCCTTCCTACAATCACCATTTTTTTCATGAGTGTTTCAGGTTTGGTATCCTCCGTTGAAACTAGGGAGGTAGATGTAGGAGTGTCAGGCAATGCCTCTTGTACTTCTTTGTCAATCAGATCAACAATAGAACAGTCCTCAAAGTTATGAGGATGAACAGCTGTATTGTAGACTTGTAATTGAGCCTTTAAATTCCCAAACGACACCTTCATGATGCCAGTCCTACAATGAAGGACTGCATTAGCAGTTGCTAAGAGAGGTCTTCCTATGATTACAGGGATTTGTGGCCTATTGATGTCAACGGGCTCCATATCCAAGACTATAAAATCTGCAGGAAAGACAAAAGAATCTATCTTTACCAGAACATCCTGCAGTATCCCTCTAGGTACCTTAGTAGACCTATCTGCAAATTGAAGAATAGTAGGTGTGGCTTGGAGTGTCCCAAGCTCCATTTTAGCGTAAACTGAATATGGAATTATATTCACGCTAGCACCAAAGTCAACCAACGCTCTATCAATATAATGGCTTCCTAAGAAGCAAGGTATGGTTGGCGTACCAGGATCTTTTCTTTTAATGGGAGCTTGGTATTGGCACACTGCACTAGCTATGTCTACAGGGGCTAAAGATTTGGACAAGTGCACTCGCTCCTTTCTTTGCTGTGTGCACATTTCCTTCAAAAATTTGGCGTAAGAAGGAATTTGCTTGATAGCATCTAGAAGAGGTATATTGATATGAACTTTTTTAAACACCTCTAACATGTCAGCTATAGCGGCCCCCTTCTTATTTCTCCTCTCAGGAGCTAAAAGCGCAGATGGAAATGGGGCTTTTGGCACATAAGATGCCAATGGATCGTCTAAAGCTGCGGGAAAGTTATCCCTCGAAGCTTCAGACTCTTTCTCTATTGCAGGTTCTTTCTCTTTTTTCCTCTCTTTCTCTCTCTCTATCTCTCTCTCTTTCTCCCCCACTCTATTATCTACCACTTTCCCACTACGCAAGACTGTAACAGCCTTAACTTCCTCATTATATTGTGGGTTCTGAGAAGTAGAACTCTCAGCTACAAAAGCTCCCTTGGGATTGGCAACAGCCTGACTCGGGAATTTCCCTTCCTCTCTGCGACTAAATGAAGTCGCTAGTTGAACCATTTGGGTTTCTAACTTTGAAATAGATTGGGAATGGGAATGAGTGAGTTGTGCTGAAGCCTCTAGACTTTTCAGGGTAGCTAGGACTTGTTCCTCAAAACCAGGCGTTCTATGAGGTTGTGGTGGTGGTTGAGTCACAGCTTGACTCTGATACTGGGGTGCAGGTGCTTGAGGAGCACCATAACTGGGGTACTGGGATTGCATCAATGGTGGTCTATAGGGTTGACTGATAGTAGGGTTACTGCTATATGTGGGTCTTGCAGGTTGACTAGGATTGGATCCTCTAGGCTGGCTAGACCACTGGAAATTGGGGTGAGTCTTCCACCCAGGATTGTAAGTATTGGAATACGGGTCATTCCTAGGTGGTGTATATCCTTGAGCAGCATTAACCTGCTCTTGGACAAACTCTGGGTACTGGCCTGCCATAGGACAATATGGGGTCTCGTGAGTGGGGTCAGTGCAAATATTGCACACCAAGTTGACAGGTTTCACATGGGCTTTTGAAGATTGCCCTTGTGCCGCGATTAATTGGTCAAGCTTTTGAGACAGAGCCTCAACTTGTTTATTTGCCAAAACTTGGGTGTCTACATCGTAAATACCGCCCTTTTTGGGAGGCGGTTTCTTCACTAACGCATCGTCACGGTTACCTAAAGACATTGAGGCCATGTGGAACGAATCCTCACTCAATGCTTCAAATAAAGCCCACATTTCATCCTCACCTTTACTTAAAATAGCTCCCCCACAGGCAGATTTCACAGTCTGCGTGTCACCCTCTGTTAAACCTCTAACAAAAGACTCAATGATTTGCCACTTGGGTACATCGTGATGGGGGCATAATCTAAGAAGTTCCTTCATTCTTTCCCAGGCTTCGTGGAAAGATTCCTGTTCATGTTGGACGAAGTTTGTTATACCTCGTCGCATCTGGTGGGTTTTACCGACAGAGTAAAATCTAGACAGGAATAACTTTTGAAGCTGTTCCCAAGTAGTGATAGGGACAGGGGTTTGGAGAGTGCAAAGCCAGTGTTTGGCCTTATCTTTTAAAGAGAACGGGAATAAGAACAATTTCAGGGATTCTGGATGGAATCCCTGAATTCTAATTGTAGAACAAATCCCTAAGAATTCCTGCAAATGGTCGTATGGGTTCTCTCTATCTAACCCATAGAACGTAGGAAGCATCTGAATGGTAGCATGCTTAATCTCATAGATGAGATTCTCTATGTGCGGGATTTGGATACAGGAGGGTGGATTAAAACTATTGGGCATGAAGTGATCCCTCAAAGTTTTAAGACCTGGTGGTGCTTGAATATTATCCGCAGGTAACATGGCAGTGTGTGTAGATGATTCAGCCATTTTTAAATGATGCAAAGGTACCGACTCGCTGGACTGACCTTGAGACGCTTTAACAGCTCTTAGAGTTCTTTCTAATTCAGAGTCTATAGGAATTACGTTTAATGACAACGACCTTCTACCCCGCATAAAATAGGTCTCCACAGAAAATCACGGAATTACAATAAACAAATTGTGAGCAGTTAATCTTTAGCTTTTAATTTGTTATTTTAAGCGCGCGGGAGTGAAGCTCCCAATTCCTGATTTCAGCCACCTGTAGTTAAAGGAGAAAGAATAATGAATAATAAATAATTATAATATATAGATATTAACAGTATAAAAGAATATATGTATAGTAATATGAACAGTATTAATATTTACAACTTAAATTAAATCCAAATATTCTTTATAAATAAACCGTAATTCCCCGGCAACGGCGCCAAAATTTGATCGACTCAGACGACGAGGGAGATTATTCCCCGTCAGTGATCAGAATTAATAATTTATAATACCGCGTGACAATTAATCTCAATTCGATTGTGACTAGTGAGCACGGGTGTCGAACCACTGGGAAATGCAGGTTTATATTAAAAAGACTCTTTAGAATCAATTCAAGCGGAAAGAATATTGTCAATTAAATTGGTTGGTGGTAACTGCTCCGATTGGGTCGAAGCGAAAACTCAGTAAATTTAAGAAAGCTTAATAAAAATGCAGTTAAGTTGGTGGATTGAGCGGAACTTGGGTGAGAAGCCCATTGAATATCAATTAAACAATTTATGTTTATAAAATCCTCACTATAGTAATTATGTATGGTGGTTCTTCCAACTACAAGAAGGAAGTCCCAAAAAGATTATGAATACAGGACCGGCAAGTTTATCCCCGAAAAGAATGGAATATCGCTATCCACCTTAAATGAGGAATAAAGCATGCTGGTTTGTATTCACACCAATAAGAACCATTGCATAATTATATAATTGCAATCACAGATGTACAATTATATGATATTATATTTGGCAATAGTGTGCGGTAAAACCTTCACAACTATGCAATCACATAATACAAATAGAGGGATGTTTATAAAATAGGATTGTAAAATGAATCCAACTTCATCCTCACCCAAGCTTGGAGTATTAGCTACACATCACTGGAGGAGAATATCCTTTATCCAGGCAAGCTTTAAGGGGTCACGGGATGGAAAATACAGTAAAAGCGGTAATTAAATGACTGAATAAATAAGGAAAATGGCAGAAATAAATAAAGAAAATGGCGTAAGTAAATAAAGAAAAGTGATGAAGTAAATAAAGAAAAGAAAAGACTTAAGTAAATAAAGAAAAAGACAGAAAAAGTAAAGAACAGTTCTCAAGTGAGAACTGTGCCATGCATAAAAAGGAAAATAACAGAATCGGAAATTACTGAAAGTAAAGACTTAATCGGATAGAACAATCCTCAAGTGAGAATTGAGCCAGGCATTAAAAGAAAAATGGCAGAATTGGAAATTGCTGAAAACTGAAACTACCGAATAAAATGCGAAAATAAACTGTAACTTGAATTAAAATTAGCAGAGTAATGATTCAGAGCATAAGTCATGAACCCTCGAAACGTCGTCGTTACACTTCTATTTATAGAAGGAAAAGGTAAAAGACACAACTGCCCTTAAAAATATCTCAAAATATCTAAATTAGCCCACAGCCGCCTCATGTCTATCGATAGCGGAATTTGGCTATCGATAGCGGAATTTGGCTATCGATAGCGGATTTTGGCTATCTATAGCCAAAAGTTTCTGTCCGTAAATTCTTGAATGATTTTTTCTCTGGATTGTTTCCTCTTTTATCCTCCATGCTTCATCAATCATCTTCTTTAATGGAAATATATATCCCATTGATGCTCAGGCAAGTCTTCTTCATTGTAAATTTGAATTTGAACATTTCTGTTCAATTTTCCTACAAAAGTGAAAATTAGCATCTTCCTATGAATAAAACAAATACTAGCCTTTATTAAGCAATTAAATACATAAGAAAACATAGCATTACCATAATTTAAGGTATGATTGTGGTCCAATCACTTAGGGATCCCAAAATCTTAGGGCCGGCCCTCAGAGGATTAAAGAGATAAGAGATCGATCGCGACCTCCTGTTGTGTACGTAACTCATAAATTCGATGGACTTCTTAAAATAATAATAAATAAATAAATTCTTGAAAAAAAAAAATAAAAACAAAGTACCCGACTAGATCGAGTGTCTCAATATATATAACTTGTAATTGATCTCAATAAGTGACAATGGAGTAATGGATAGCTATAGATGTTTTATTGACTAGTAAAGTCTAATTTAGTCTTAATTTCATAAGATTTTATCTCCCAATTACCATGGCACCAAATATACTTATTATTTTAAAAAATTTGCAACAATTAATATTATATCAATATTGGGACATTGTGAAGATCTGACCCATTTGCAGCAAGTCCAAATGAGAGTGAAAAATGTTGACAAATGAATGGCTGACATCCATCTTAAAAGTACCTGAAGAAGACCAATATTGTGTGAAACAAAAATAGGGAAGGATAGGGATACATGTCCTTAGAGACCGTACACTAAAATGCATGTTCTTAGAAATACATGTCCATGTCAAAGAGATAGGATATGCATTAGTTTTCTAATATGTACAGTGTTGGATAATGTAAAAAAAATTAACTATGAGAGGTTTTAATGGTCATAGTATCTCTCATTATCTGTCTTATATTTTTCAGTAAAAATAGAAAGGATTATCTTAACAGACATATATGATGTATAATACAGGCATGGTTGAGTAATATATATATATATATTAAAAAAAGTTATCATAGGGATTAACGTACCTATGATTCTAGGGGTGCAATTTAGAACAGGTCCAAATGAGAATCGGTCTGATCTAGCTAATTCGGATCGATCTTAATTACAGTTTTCTAAGAATCAATCAATTTGGACCAGTTCTCGAATTTAGTCTTTTGAGATCCAAAATCTGATATGTCAATCAAATCCTAAGGACCGATGGTCCGTAGATCCAATCTTAAAATCTAATCCTATTAAATTAAGTTAGCCCTATGGCTTTAATCCAATATTGTTAAAAGGTTCATCCTACCTTGATGTATGACTTTTATGATAACAAACATTGTATTATGATTATGCATATGAATACTTGGTTGAACATATTGCATATATGTCAAACCTTTACAATGAATTCTTAGCTAAATGTCACGGCCTTAGTCTTTCACTAAGCCAACCGTGCGGCACTTAAACTTCACACCACCTTTGTGAACCCTTAAGTAAGCCTAAAACCCACCAAAGTGTACAAGCACACAAGCTAGCAAAGAGAGTACAAGAGAGTTTGAGTGAATGAAAGAGAACTTTGTATTGCAACAAGTAAGAATACAAGTGATTGCTTGGTGCCTTGGCCAAATGGGGCCTCACCTATTTATAGGCACCTAAAGAATGATCTAGATTACATGTATCCACCTCCTCAAATGGAAGTTGCTAGATATCTCCATCATTAGAACTTTCTAGAGCTTAGCATTCTACAAGCACACCTTAGAATATACAAGTATGTACAAGATAATTCTAGAATCTCATAGGCTTATCTCTAGTTCCCTAGCCTAGTGTAGAAGTGTGTAGAGAATTCCAGGGAGTTCTAGAGAGTTCTAGAACCCATCCTTGACATCCTCCCCCACCTAATCTGGCTACGTCCTCGTCGCGCCTTCCTCCTTGAATCGCCGAATATGTTCCTTGAATTGCCACAAGGATTCTTCAACCTCCCAACTAGCTTCTGTATCGGGTAGTCCCTTCCATTTTATAAAGTATTCTTTGTGTCTTGGGACTCTTTTCCGACTGACCTCCCGTTCAGCAAGTATGCACTCCACATCCCTGTCGAAGGACGTAGTAACAATAGGAGGTGCTCTATGTGACTCCTCTCTACTTGGCTCTTCCCTGTCTTCATGATAGGGTTTCAATATGCTCACATGGAAGACAGGATGAATCTTAAGCTTCGCTGGTAACTCCAAGCAATAGGATGCCTTGCCCACCTTTCTTTCTACAGGAAAAGACCCTTCATATCTCCTCAACAATCCTTTGTGCATGCCTCTAAACTTCTTGAATTGCTGAGGTAGGAGTTTAAGTAGGACAAGATCACCTGGCTGAAACTCCAATGGTCTCCTCTTTTTGTCAGGCCACTTCTTTATTCTTTTAGCCGCTTTTTCTAGGTATGCTCGGGCCAAATTGCGTTGTTCCTGCCAAGTCTTAGCCACCTTATATGCTGCTAGGCTGCTCCCTGTGTAGCCAGTTGTGACAGTACTCGGCATCAAGGGTTGCTGTCCCGTGGCCAACTCGAAGGGGCTATGTCCTGTCGACTCTGAACGTTGCAGGTTGTAGGAGAACTGGGCAATGTCCAGCAACTTAGCCCAATCCCTTTGGTTTGCCCCCACATAATGCCTCAAGTAAATCTCCAACAAGGCATTCACTCTTTCCGTTTGTCCGTCCGTCTGCTGGTGAAAGCTTGTAAAGAACTTTATATCCGATCCCAACAGCTTGAAGAGCTCCATCCAAAATTTCCTTGTGAATCTTGGATCTCTATCACTTACTATAGAACGTGGAACTCCCCAATACTTCACGACATGTTTAAACAATAGTTGTACTGCCTCCTCAGCTATGCAATCCTTAGGCGCTGGGATGAAGGTGGCATATTTAGTGAACCTGTCCACCACCACTATGATTGAGCCACACCCTTCTGACTTAGGCAGAGCCACGATGAAGTCCATGGAAATGCTTTCCCATGGTCTCTCTGGTACTGGCAAGGGCTCTAGCAACCCTCCAAGCTGCCTTTGTTCCACTTTGTCTTGTTGACAAACAAGACAAGTCCTCACATATGTCTCGACATCGTCTCGAAGTTGTGGCCAATAATAAGTATCACTTACCAAGGTCAGTGTCCTGTGAGTTCCCGGATGTCCAGCCCATCTCGAGTCGTGGCATTCCTTCATGTTCTCCTTCCTTAAATTTCCCCACTTGGGTACATAGATTCTGTTCCCCGCAGTGTAGATCAAGTCTCCCTCTAGCCAAAATCACCATGTCTTTCCTTCTTTAATAAGCCCCATGATGCTTTTGGCTAGTGGGTCATGTTGTAGTCCTTCCTTTACTCGATCTAGGAGAGAACTTTGAGGTCGAGTGATGGCCGACAACTCCGCCTTCCTACTTAGTGCATCAGCCACCAAGTTTGCCTTCCCAGGTTTGTATTCCAGCACGTAATCGAACTCGGCTAGGAAGTCTTGCCATCTTGCTTGCTTGGGACTTAACTTCTTTTGTGATTGAAAGTAGCTAGTGGCGACGTTGTCGGTCTTTGCCACGAACTTTCCCCCAAGCAAGTAGTGTCTCCACACTCGTAGGTAATGAACAATGGCAGTCATCTTATTTTCTTGCACTGTATAGCGCTGCTCCGTGTCGTTTAGCTTTCGACTCTCGTAAGCTATAGGGTGCCCATTTTGCATGAGAACTCTACCATTGGCAAAATCTGATGCGTCGGTGTGTAGCTCGAACGGTTTGCCCACGTCCAGCAAACTTATCACAGGTTCCTCCATACACTACAAGAATTCGGACATTTAGTGACAAATTTTTTAGTGACAAATTGGAATTTGTCACTAAAAATCTTCTTTTTGTGACGAATTTCATGATCGTCACTAAATGGCCGTACAAAAACTAATTTTTGTGACGAATGTATATAAGAGTCATTAAAAGCCGTCACAAATACTCTCCCACCAAAAATTTCCCGCCAAAATAAGGCGGGAAAGGTCTTTTGTGACGCACTTTTAACATCGTCATAAAAGGTATTAAAAAAACGACGTCGTTTTTCATTATTTGAGATTTTTTGTGACGCTCATTGACTTGTCACAAATAAAGACTTTTTGGTGACGGTGACTTTGTGGTCACAAAAAATCTAAAATATTATTTATTTTTCTATATACATTAAATGTATGGTTTTTGTGACAAAAGTATATCATCGTCACAAAAACAAAAATAAAAAAATGACATCATAGGAATTTTTTGTGACGATTTATGGTTTGTCACAAAAGAATGATTTTTTGTGATGATTTATGTGCCGTCACAAAAAATATAAAATATTATTTATTTATTTATTTTATTAAATGTAAGCTTTTTGTGACGATATCTAACATTGTCACAAAAGTAAAAGCAAAAAAACGGAATACATATGGAGACTTTTTGTGACAGTTTATGTGTTGTCACAAAAGATATATCATTTGTGACAATTTTTGTGTTGTCACAAAAGTATAAAATATTATTTATTATTTTGATTTATTAAATGTGACTTTTTAGTGATGAAAGGTAACATTGTCACAAAGTTTTTTTTTTTTTTCCTAAAAAAAAAAAAAAAAAAACAA
>JAESVK010060899.1:0-17521 GCA_017140935.1 Hamamelis virginiana
TAATTCAGTCCACTCACTTCTAGGTTTTGTGAGTAATTCTGTATGACCACAAATAATGAGCCACATTCTATAGTCTTGGGCTTGAAGAAAAATGCTCATCCTATTTTTCCAAATTAAATAATTTTCACCATTGAAGATAGGAGGTCGGTCAATAAGAAGACCTTGTGAAAAGCTCGATTCCCGTAAGTTTGCCATGATCTTTTACTCAAGATAACAATCAAATATTGAACACTAGCTCTGATACCAATTGTTGTCCCAAATATATAACCCTAGAGGGGGGTGAATAGGGTTTATGGCAAACTTTTGCAATTTATAACCAAATAAGATTAGAGTTCAATTACAAGTAGCAGTTGCAATAATATAAATGCAAGTAATTAAAAGAGAGAAGGGAAGAAAAATCAAACACAAAGATTTAACGAGGTTCGGACTCCGCCTACTCCTCGCCTTGTGCCTCAGCCCAAGGATTCCCAACAATCCACTAAGAATTAGCTCCTTCAAGGTGGAGAAACCTTTACAAAGAAAACTCTGACTATTATCTCTCAAATAGATGAACTAAATTTTGGCTCAAGAGAGTGATTGATGGCTAAATCATACAAGGAAGATGATAGAACTAGTTGGAGTATGTTTGTATGTGATCAACAACAAATTTAATACTTAATCAATGAGTATTTATAGGCCTCAATTTGAAAATGGCCGTTAGGCACAATAAACTAGCCGTTTGGGTTGGTCAAAACTAGCCGTTATAAAGTTCAGGGTACGGTTAGTCGACTAGGTAGAGGTGGTTAGTCGACTAGTCAAGTCAAAACTAGTAAGTTTTGAAATCTGGGCTTGGTTAGTCGACTAAACAGAAGTGGTTAGTCGACTAAGGAGGCCTTTAGTCGACTAATCAAGGTGGTTAGTCGACTACTCGACATTTTTCATGAAAATTGTTTACTACCACTACTTTAGTCGACTAGTCATAGTGGCTTAGTAGACTAGGCAATGTTCAAAACCAATTTTAGTGAAAATTGACAAGTCTTTCGAGTTTATAAAAGCCTACTTTGATTAAAATCATTTGTGACCAAGTAAAAATGATTTTCCCAAGTTTAAAACGAGGTTTACTTGGTTTATCATTCTTTGAGCCATAATAAGTTCAATATCTAATGAGAGATTTACATGAAAAATCCTAAGCTCACACAAGTCTTCAAAAAGTATATCTTCAAGAGAATTCCAAGTCTTGTGTTAGGCTATCATGTTATGAACTTCAATGATGGAGTGCATGGTGATCTTCATATATATATCAACTTCATGAATCCTGTGTTTGCAAAATATATACTATAGATCAAAATAATTTTCACAAGATATAATCAATTTTCACTATATAACATTCATAGTACAATATTTGTTATCATCAAAATCAATTACTAAACGAGAATGGAGGCCATAAGGACAACATTTTTTATTTTTAAATTCATGAAATTATCAGATTTCTGAATTTACTCAAGGGTGATTCTATTGCCACCCACCCATTGTGAAAACCAAAGTTTTTTAAACATTATTTTAATGCTTTTTGCAAAAAAAAAAGCAATCTAGTAAATAAACTTTGATTTATTTACAAGATTGCCATTAGGCATATTTTTAAGCCAAACCCCCCATTTTCATTCTCCATTTCGGCAGAGGCAAGGAGAGGGAGCCGAGAGAGAGAGCTAAGGCCGGGAGAGAGAGAAGAAGGTGGAGCGACTCACGTGGAGTTTGACGCCGCCGATTCGTCGGATAGAGGTAGGCATGAGTATTCATTTAGTTTCTTTCTTCTTCTTCCCCTCCCATTTCCGTTTTCCTTGAAGCCCATTTATGGGTTTGTTTATGAAACTTGTATATTTGTGGAATGATTGGTTGGGAATGTTGGATCGGGTTACCATGAGTATGGTTTGAAGGGTTTTGTTGAGAATATGTGGGTATTTTGAGTATATGTGTTGTTTTGGGGTTATGTGGGTTTTATACCTAAAACCTTGTGGTTTCTCAAATCGTACCGTTGGATCTTTGTTATTTTTGTGGATTTTGGTAGAAATGGGCTCATGTGTAGTAGACCTACGTTTTTGTGTTTGGATTTTGAGTAAAATGTGGGAATGATGAGTGTTTGGTAGAATGGGTGTCGTGCAGCTCGCGGGCATGCGATCTTCGTAATCTCTATCGATAGATGTAGAACATCTATCGATAGAAGATGGTCACTGACCTCTTAATGTGTAGACTTCGAAATGTTCTATCGATAGCGAAGATTTGTCTATCGATAGACCTTCCTATCGATAGATAGTCTATCGATAGATGGCTTTTTTCCTTTCCTTTTCTCACCTAGTTCATTTGACTCTTTGTAAGTGTTATGAGAATGTTTCTTACTTTCATTTCAGTTATGGGGAACCCTTGGGAAGACCATTATGCATCGTAGCTTACATGTATTTGTAAGATTTGGTTGGAGACTTGACTTTTGAGGTAGGGATACGCATATTCTTACTAATACTGATAATAGATTTGATTTAAAACTAAACTTGTGATGATGAACCTGAAAACCAATTATAAAGCCTTGATGCATAATTCCTCTTTTCTTTATATGAAATGTTATGCGGTTAGAATGTGCAAGTATGCCATGTGATTGTGATATATTGATATGATGCCATTATTTATCTATTTTATGTCATGTGGATTATATATGTGGATATGTTTGAGACAGAGTCACAGAATACTCCTCTGTCAGTTGTTATGATGATGATATGGATAGAGTCAGAGAATACTCCTCTATTGGATATGGGTTATGACGTTTTGGATAGAGTCAGAGAATACTCCTCAATCGGTTGTGGTTATGATGAATGGGAAAGAGTCAGAGAATACTCATCTTTCATATGAAACATATTATATATGAATCATGAGCATAAATGATATTTGTATTTGTGAAACTCTGATTTATTACCTGTGGATATTTGTATGATTCTTGAACCGCATATACTTGTTGATTGTGAACTTTGAACAAATTGATTTATGCATCAATGTTATCATTGTTAGCTAAGAATAATATTTCTACTGCTAGTGGAAGCTCACCCCTGCTTTTATGCAGCAGATTCCCAAGATAGCGTAGCTGGTTCAGCAAGTCAGAGTTCTTTTCCTTTGGTGCTAGGACTGGCTGTATTCTGGGCACTGGTTCAGAGGAATAGGTAGATATGTTTGTAGACTGTTACGTCTGGACTATTAGTTATATAATATTCTACCTATGTGCCGGGATGTTGGCACATTATTATATACTATGGATATATTTTACTTTATGCATTGAACGTTTGGGGACATTGCATGTTGAGCACATTTACATTTCATGTTTGCTATATAATTTCTTTGCTATATTCTGTGTGGAAATATGAATGAGCTTATCAGGTTGTATCCCTAATTGACATGTGTTGACCTACCCAGGAGGGTCCTCAGTAGCGTCAGTTTGGGGCATTACAAAGTGGTATCAGAGCTCATTAGTAAGTCCATCATGGGATTCATGCATTGCATGTAGAGACGAATGTAAAGACTTAGAAATAGGGGATGGTTCATGCATCATGAATTGTGTGATGGGTAGCGACATTCTAGAAAGGGTTTGGGTTTCTACGTGCTAACTTTGAATTTGACTGTGTGTGATCTTTCTGTGAAGAGGAGAAATAGATAATAGAAGGAGTACACGTCGTACTTCTGAAATAGGCGAACCCTCAAACGCATCTCAAACTCCGGAAGAGGGTGGAGAGATTCATAACCTCCTACGAAAAATGACTTCTGCATTTAGGAGATTTTCAGGAAGTAGTGCTACAAGTGATGCAGAGGGGAGAAGGTCACAAGCATTAAGGGACTTCCAGTGACAGAATGCACCGGAGTTTAGAGGTGGTTCATGTAACGCCCCAACCTAACAATCGTACCGACCCTTCCGGATAGGTCAACACGTGTCAAGATAGAGGTACAACCTGACCTGCTCATTCAAATATCCTTACAGGAGACACGAAATATAGACATAATTAACAATATGAAATGTTATGCTCATACAAATGTCCCAAACGTCTTATACAATAATAATAAATCAAATTATAATAATGCCAACATCCCTGGCAAGTAGGCTATGCCACAAACAGTGACAAAATCCCAATATTAAGAAAATATAAAAATCACACATCTCATCATTATGCAAATCCAAATGCAAAGTCTACGATATAGCCATCTAACAATCCTCTAACAGAGGCTTGTCTCAAGTCAGTGATGCAACCCTCAAGCCAACCTGTAATCTGCTGCATAAAAGCAGGGGTGAGCTTCCACTTGCTCAATAGGAATAAGATAACCTCTACCAATAACAATAATATAGTGATACATGGAATATTTTATATAAACAGAATTTCTATAACATTTATGAAACAATAGATATCGAAGTTTTAAACCTGTGTGGTCTTTCAGTGAAAAACATAAGTAATTCCATATTCAGTTCATAAATCAACATGAGAAATCAGTGTGGGTTTAACTCAGTTATAAACACTGTATAATGCCCATAATTTTGAAGACTAGGCTCATAGAATGTATAACAGGACGTTGTTCTCAGGCTAATGAGCCTCCGGCACAACGATAGCCAAAACCACGTTGTTCTCAGGTCTCCGGCACAACGGCAGCCAATACCTCGTTGTTCTCAGACCCCCGGCACAACGACAGCCAAAACCTCTCGAGAGAAACCGATCAGTTGCTTAACAGCCAACTGTCGAATAAGAATATATATAAATAATGCCCCTGTATACCAACCGAGCCTAAACCATGCATAACAGCACGATAATATAAATCATTTTCAATTGGGCATGAGAAGTAATAAGAATGTACTTTTAAACCAATTTCCAAAGCAAGTAAGGTTACAATATGTGGCATATAAACGTATCGAGTATTATTTCAAAACAATCATAACCATTATCCAAAAACAAGAGTGAAATAGATAAACCATATGCCATCATATTATATACAAAACAGTTCTCAAGGCATGTCATATCCAAGTATAAACACATTTTTATATCCAGGCTGATATATAACATTACTGTTTTCAAAATATTCAATCCAACCCAAAAATCAAGGGAATAGTGGTAAGAATATCTCAACATCCTTATTTTATATAGATATATTTTAGAAAATCAGGCATATGAACTTTAAATCAAGTATTTATGTTGTGTAGATATAAACAGTTATCACTATATGCCCTTATCAAGTGTTTCCATAAAACATACATTTGAAAAAGCATGTCCCTCAATTTTATATACACATCATGTCCAAATCTAAGAAGCTTGCCAGGAAATACCAACAAGTTCTAAAAACATTTCATTTCTGTGCCTTAGTTTTTATTTCATAAGCATGCCACACAATTCGATAGTTCTTAAACCAATATATTCCATGTATCTATTTAACAAGCTAAAAATCCGTAAGGTTCTCATACATTTGTAAGTTATAACATTCTCAAATGTGTTTAACATCCATATGGTTCTCAAAACAGTTGTGAAATAGACACATTATCATGAACAGTAAAAGGTTACTTATCCCTACCTTAATGAACGGTGTTTCCAACCCTTTGCGGCTCCACGAGCCTCCCAAATGCAATGCTCATGCATCTATGCAAGTGGTCCTCCAAAGGACCTTCAAAACTGAGAAAAACAAGCAAACAATGCAAAAAAAGCAAATCAAGATCAAGTACAAAGGATTCTAAATCCCCGAGAAGTAAAATAACTCTTAAAACTAAACATTTACGAGCTTAAGAGCCAAAAGCCCCAAAAATGACAACCCAAAGGCTTAATAATTTTCAAAACACATTCCTAAAACTGATTTGGCGTTGCATGCCAAATCCCATGGCTAAAAGCCAAGAGGTTTAGGAAATAAACCTTAGAAAACCAAGGATTAAAGAAAAAGGGCAAAACTGGTATTTTCTCTAAAATAACTCTCTATAAAATAATTTGACCACAAAACCATAAAATTCATAAAGTAGACTTCATAAGCTTTCTATGCATATAAAATATGCCCAAAACAGAGTTTATATGAGAAAGTTATAAAGGTAAGAAGAAAAGAGAATTTTAAAAGAGGAAAAATAAAAGTTTAATAAACATCATTACCGATAATGCCCATTGGCCATTATCAGCAATGGGTTGTTACTGAAATCCGACATTTGTATACCCCTATCGATAGAGGTAATATGGCCTATCGATAGAGGTCCAAAAAAATGCATAAGAAAACCAAGCAGCAGGTGGTCCAAACTCCAAATTCTAACCATCCAAACACCTTATAACCTTCACTACACAACTTCCACATACAAAACTGCCCACAAACAAGTTTATACATAAACATTACATTGATTGAAATTAGTTTTGGAATAAACCTTCCAAGATTTATAAAAAATCAAATGTTTTTGAAACCATAAAATCCTTTATGTTTAAATGTTGTCTTTACATATTAAAACCCAAACGAAAACACCTTTAGCAGCAGACTTATTCATCAAAACCTCAAATATTTTCAATCTTACCAACCCAAATTAAAGATTCATAAGACACCCAAGAAAGCAAGTCATTACTGGTAATGCCATAGGCTGTACAGGTACCGATTATCTTGTTCAGCACAAGCACAAGCAGCAACAGGTATGAATTCCCATCCAAAACCTTTTTTAAACACAATAAAACTTTATAATAACATTTCAAAACCTTAATAAACTCATATGTAGCATTAAAAACATGGAAATCATCATTTAAATACATACGTTCATGAAATCTACCATGAAAAAGAGGATTAAGGTTTTTTTTTTTTAAACCCAAAAGCAGAGTTTAGGAGTTTCAAATCCTTCATAATCACAACTCTGGTCACTATAAGCTTAGATTAACTTTGAACCATCATTTAAAAATACTCTAAATCAGTTTGAAATATACATATCCAATTTTTAAAATTACAAAACCCAAACCCCAAGCTCAACTCGAGCAGTCACGGCTGCTGCCCATGCTCACGGTCATCTTCAAGGGAGTTTTAAATATATGAGAACCACCATTTTAAACTCTAATACAACTTGTGAAAGACATGTATTCAAAGATGTAAAATCACAATACCCAAACTAAGGTTTAAATCCCAGCAGCCGTGGCTACTGTTCAACATTGTAGATTTTTCAAAACTCAAAATAAATCTTCCCCAAATGCTGATCCGACACATGCAAGTTTAAATAAACTATGATCTATTCATCAAGCCCAAGAATAAACATAAATCATAAAGATTTTTGATATGCAGGACTTCAAAACCCAAAGCTAAGCTCACGCATGCTCGGACCAACACGAGAAACCCAAAACCTTTTAACTCTTTGTCAGAAATTTAAACCCAGATTTAGAACATACTTTGAACATAGAAATACAAGTTTCAGACCATAGATCGAACCCATAATTCTCAAAATCTGAAAACACAAGAGAAGAAAAGGGAAAAAAGAGAAAGAAAATCTGACTTGTGAGCTAGACTTACCTTCAATGGAGGAACGATCGTTTTCCGGCAAGCTTCCCGGTTGGAATCCGGCAAGGATGGTGGCAGTCCCTCCTCTCGCGATCTCTCTCTCTCGGCCCTCCCTTCTCGCAGCTCTCTCTCGAGTCTCTCTCTCGCTCAAATGGGTTTCACCAAAAGAATAAATAATACTTAAAAGAAAAGGGCCGTGTTTGGTTTTTAGAAAAGGAAAAAGGGGACACGGCTGCCATTATTTATTTTATAAAGTTTATAAATTTATATATATATATATATATTTATTTATATATATATATATATATATATATATATAAATTTCCTTAATTCACATAAGCACCCAAACTTTATATAAAAAAACCCAAAATTATGCCTTTTAAAATTTTTTTTTTTGGTTATCACAGTTCAGATCCTTTAGAAGCTGACAAATGGTTGGATGAAGTATTCTAGTTATTTGAGACTGTTGGAACCCCCGCAGCTTTCAGGGTGAGTTTTGCCACTAATTTATTTAGGGACGATGTTGTTACTTGGTGGGCAAGTGTTCGAGCTAACCCAGAACGAAACGTTGCTAGGACGAATTGGGATCAATTCAAGGATGTGTTTAAAGGTAAATATGTACCACCAGCTTTTCAAAGAGTTAAGGAAGAAGAATTTCTGAGATTACAACAGCGAGATATGACTGTGTTGGATTATGAAGCCAAGTTTATGGAGTTATCTCGATATGCTGGTGCTTTGATTGCCACAGAGTCTACGAAGGCGAGGAGGTTTGAGACAGGGTTGAGGCTTGATATTCGAGAAAAGTTAGCTCCGCTTATGCTTACCACTTATGCTGGAGTTACTGAACGTGCTTATGTTATAGAAAGGAGTAACCTGGAGATTCAGCGAATTCGAGGGACTCAATCTAGAAGACAGAAATCGGGAAGAGGATCAGGGAGAAATTTCAGTAGGGGACAAGGATTTGGGCAAGGATCAAGTCAGGAACAAGAGAACGTTATGGCGCAGAATTTCTCTCAAGGATCGGGATATGTTCAGGGTTATGGTCAGAGTTATAGACAGGATACTGGGGGAAATCAAGGAAGTTATGGAGCTCAGCGTAGAGTTGGGAGAGGAGGTAGAAGTTCGAATAGTGGCTCCAGTGCTAGTTCAGGATCCTCAGGAGGTCGATCCAGGAATTCACCCTATCAGCGCCCAAGTCAATCTGGCGGCAGAGGTGGAGGTCATGATGAGAGTGGGAAGTTGATTTGCTATTCTTGTGGGAATGAAGGGCACATTCGTCGAAATTGCCCCTTTTCAATTGATGACACCCCCACTTCTCAAACACCACAGTCCCAGCAATACCCTCTATATCCTCAATCTCAGAGTTTTCAGTTTCCTCAGTATCAAGCACCTCAGCAGCAGAATTTTCCACGACCATCTTATTAGACGGGTCAATTCCGCCCTTTTTCCTCCAACCCAAGACTAATGCAGCAACCACAGACGTCTCAGCAAGCTTCATCGAGTCGTCAACAGCAGAATCAGTCGAATAGGGGTAGAGGACGTGGTCAGAACATAGCGGGTCGAGCTTTTGCCATGGTTCCTCCTAATACTGGCCCCACTAATGAAGTTGTCGAGGGTATGTTTCTCTCTATAATTCTTGGGTTCGTGTGTTATTTGATTCGGGTTCTACGCATTCTTTTATAGATATGGATTGTGCTCTCCTTTTGGGGTTATCTTTTCAACCCTTGGGCTATTCTTTGAGCGTGTCGACGCCAGTAGGTATGGACGTAGATGTGGAGTTGGTCTGTCGGTCATGTGATGTGATTATAGAGGGGCGTAAGTTATACGCTGACCTTATTGTTCTACCATTGTTTGGGTACGATGTTATTTTGGGAATGGATTGGTTAGCCAATTACAGGGCTTTGGTTTATTGTTTTCGAAAGAGAGTTACACTCTTTTTGCCTGATGGTGACAGCATTTGCTATGTTGGGGATATAGGTAGATCTACTCTGTTTCCCCATAGCAAGAAGAGCTTCAAGCGTTCTTAAGCTTGTGTATTTGTTAATGCGCTAGCTTCTTTGGACTTGGATGTTTCTGATTCCACAAGCCTAGTGAGTGTTCCTGTCGTGAGGGAATATCTTGATGTTTTTCCAGAAGAGTTACCAGGTTTGCCGCCTCATCGGGAAGTAGATTTTTCAATAGAGGTTTATCCTGGTACCGATCCTATCCATCTTCCTTCTTATAAGATGGCACCAGCAGAAATGAAAGTTTTGAAGGTTCAACTAGAAGAATTGGAAGCTAAGGGGTTTATCAGAAATAGTCATTCACCCTGGAGTTCTCCCGTGCTGTTTGTGAAAAAGAAGGATGGTTCCTTGAGGCTATGTGTGGACTATAGGAAATTGAATGGAGTTACTGTAAAGAATCGTTATCCTCTTCTTCGTATTGATGAGCTGTTTGATCAGTTGAAGGATTCATGTTACTTCTCTAAGATCGATTTACGATCAGGGTATTATCAACTTCGAGTTAGAGAAGAAGACATATCTAAGACTGCATTTAACACTCGCTATGGGTTGTATGAATTTATGGTCATGCCTTTTGGTCTAACCAATGCCCCAGCTGCATTCATGGACTTAATGAATAGAGTGTTCCGCCCTTATCTTGACAAGTTTGTGGTGGTATTCGTGGATGATATCCTCATATACTCGAAATCAAAGAGGGAACACGCGTCTCACCTTCGTACGGTCCTGCAGCTTTTGAGAGATCATCAACTCTATGCAAAGAAAGAAAAATGTGAATTTTGGTTGAATGAAGTAAATTTTCTTGGGCATGTGATTTCATAGGAAGGTATTTCCGTTGAACCTTCTAAGGTTGATGCCGTGTTGAATTGGGAGAGACCGAAAAGCGTTTCAGAAATTCGTAGTTTCTTGGGTCTAGCGGGATATTATCGTCGTTTCATTCAGGATTTTTCCCGCATTGCAGCCCTTTTAACTCGACTTACTAGAAAAGGAGTGGTGTATAATTGGGATGAAGAATGCGAATCTGCTTTTCGGGAATTGCAACAGAGACTAACTTCAGCTCTAGTTCTTGTGGGCCCAGTGAGTGGGATAAGATATACAGTTTATTGTGATGCCTCACGCCAAGGTTTGGATTGTGTACTAATGCAAAATGGCAAGGTTGTTGCCTATGGTTCAAGACAGTTAAAACCTCATGAATTGAATTATCCTACTCATGACTTGGAGTTAGCAGCGGTGGTTTTCGCTTTAAAATCTTGGAGGTGGTGAAAACTTTGAGGTATTCACAGATCATAAAAGCTTGAAGTATATTTTCTCGCAGAAATATTTGAATTTGAGACAGCGTCGTTGGGTGGAATTTATGGAAGATTATGATTTTGAGTTGAAGTACCATCCTGGCAAGGCCAATGTTGTAGCTGACGCTTTAAGTAGGAAGCCCCACTCCAGAGTTAGTAGTTTGGCTTTGGTCAGATGGTCCATGTGGAATGTTTTAGAAGATTATGAGATTTATGATATTGGGGATTGTTCTCAAGTACGTTTGTATAATTTTACCGTTCAGCCTGTGTTAAATTCTCGTGTGATTGAAGCTCAAGCTCGAAGCAAACAAGCCAACGGCATCATCTCTATGATTAGTCAAGAAACGGAACCTGATGGATGGAGAATTTCTACTTCAGATGGAGGATTTCGGTTTCGTAATAAACTTTTCGTTCCAAGGGATCCAGTGCGTGATGAAGTTCTCAATGAAGCTCATCGATCTCGATTCTCAATTCACCCTGGAACGACGAAGATGTATCAAGACTTGAAAAGACAATTTTGGTGGAGAGGAATGAGAAAGGATATATGGAAATTTGTGGCTCAATGTTTTGTTTGTCAACAAGTAAAGGCTGAACATAAGAGGCCGGCAGGAGAATTGCAATCGTTGCCAATACCTGAATGGAAATGGGAGCACATCACTATGGATTTTGTCACTGGTTTGCCTCGAACTCAAAAAGGACATGATGCAGTGTGGGTGATTGTTGATAGACTGACGAAATCCGCTCACTTTTTGCCTATCAAGGAAACTGACAAGTTGGAGTATTTGAGCAGGCTGTACGTTGAAGAAATTATTCGCCTTAACGGTGTGCCAGTAACCATAATTTCTGATAGAGATGCTAGGTTTACTGCTCGTTTTTGGAAAGCTCTTAATAGAGCTTTGGGCACACAGTTAACCATGAGTACGGCACACCATCCTCAAACTGATGGCCAATCAGAATGCACTATATAGATTTTAGAAGACATGTTGCATGCCCGCGCTTTAGAATTTCGTGGAACTTGGGATAAATACTTGAGATTTGTTGAATTTGCCTACAACAACAGTTTTCAAGCAAGTATTGGTATGGCGCCTTTAGAAGCTCTGTATGGACGACCTTGTAGATCGCCTATTTGTTGGGCTGAAGTTGGAGATAAACATGTTGAAGGACCTGGATTCATCAAGGATACTTTAAAAAAGATTCAAATTATCAAGGTGTTACCACACTAAAAATCGGTCAATGATTGTTAAGGCCGAAATTCTCAAAGCAAGATTCTTGTAAGGCCGAAATTAAGAAAAAGCATTATATGTATTCGGTCTATGAAAAATCGACCTTGAAAAGACCAGGCCAACAAAATATCCTCTATCAGAAGTGGCCTTAATAGCCTTGATACATCCAAAATCAACATAGGTGTTCAAATAACAGAAAGACACGTGGCAGCATCTGATGAGGAGCTCAAATGCATGTTGATATCTGATGAGAAACGTGGTAACGTGGCAACATCTGGCTGGAAGTTCGAATGCACGTTCATATATGAAGACCAGATCAAAGATATGAAAGATACACGATCTCAACTAATCCCATAAAATATGGAACGGCTATAACTTTTAGCCAACTGGGATTTGACACGTGGAAATTAGTTACAAGCACATTCAGCCTCTATAAAAGCTGAAGAGGACAAAGAAACAAAGGATCCACGATCAAATTCAAGCATCAACTTTTAATCTTTTATTTATGTTTTTGTTTTCCTAGTTGCTTTTCAATTCCTTAGGAGTAATTCATCGTGTAACTGAAGAATCCAAACTCTGGTTTGGTCAGGGATTAGTCTCTGTTCGTTTTATTGAAAGCTCATTTAACAAGTCTGTACTCAGCCAATATATGGTACGTATTTGTTTCTTTTGAGTTTATTACATTCCAATCTTATTTGCTTTATATTTAACACTGCAAAAGTCCTTGAGGCTTCAAGGCAAGGAGAACCTACAATCATTTGATTGTTTGTAGTTGGCACGCCCGCAACTCACACACATCTTTCTAAAGAACCGATTTGTTGCCAACATTTTTGGCACACCCGGTGGGACCCTAAGTGTTAAAAAATAATTTATTTCTATGGCTCCTAAGAAAGATAACACGAAAGATAAAGCCAAGGAAAATATAGATGTATCTGACTCACTTGATGATACTGTCTCAAGTCCTCAAGCAAGACTTGAGGAATTTAGAGAAACTCAAGAGCAGGCTTTGGCTAACAATGTCTTAGCCGCATGCAGGATGCAATTTGATGAGAGAATGCATGAACAAAGCCAAGCAATGATGTCCCAAATGGCCAACATTTTAAAGACTTTTACAGAGTCTAACCAAATGGTGGCCAATGGTTTAAAATCAAATATGGATAGGGTGATAGACTTCATGACCGAGAAACTCGGTCCTGCAATGAATCAAGACTCGGCCTCAAGTGTTAGGAATAGAGGCCGCAATACAGACCCGGCAGAAAATCAGAATTTTCAATACGGCCAAGTTAAAATACAACAAAGGCCGAACGTAAATTTTGAACCAGTAAGTCAAATGGGAAGTATGAATCAAAACCAAATGTTTAGTACACCCATACACACGACTTACAACAATCCTGTGTATAGGCCAAACGTTGGCCCAAGTGGAACAAAGGAAGTTCCCATGAATTATGCACAGACTAACATTACGAGCTCCCCAATGCCCGGGGGGCAACAGTTGTTCGGCCAATCCCAGGCAACAAATGCTGAGGGGCAACCGAATTTCAATTCTCCAGTCCAAAATACACCAATGGGACCTATAGAAAGTAGTGGACAATACACACAGGGATACCCTCAAGTCCAAACTCCACATAATCCCATACCTACACCCAATGTCCATCACATGTATGGCCAACAAAATATGACCGAATATCCTTTAGGAAACCAGCTAGGGGGAAATATGTTTGAGCCAGCTCATCCAAATCGGCCTTACCTCAACCGAGATGAGGTGGCCGAAATAATTAGGGAACAAATGGGTTGTCTATGTAGTCCTAACATCAGGACAGCATATAACAAGCCTTACCCAGATTATATTGACCAACTATACGAGTTCCCTAGACAATACAAAGTTCCAGACTTCTCATTATTTTCGGGAGACAACAAACAATCCACTTACGAACATGTTGGCCGATTCACCACCCAGTGTGGAATAGCAGCGGCCAATAGTTTCCTTAAATTAAGGCTATTCTCTAATTCCCTAACGGGTTCAGCCTTTGATTGGTATGTAAACCTGCCACCAGGGTCAATAACAATGTGGTAGGAATTGGAACGCACATTCCACCTTAGATTTCATAGAGCAGATGCCGAAGTTACGGTCGGAGATTTTGGCTCGAATGTACCAAGAGCCAGGAGAGAAAATAGAGATATTTATCTCTAGATTCCGTACCGCAGAGAATAAATGTAGGACCACCTTATCACAATCTGATTGTGTAAAAATGGTGATGGGTGGTCTTAATATTGAGAATATAAAAAGATTCGTAGGTCAAGAATTCATCGACCTAGGGCACCTCTTATCAGCAGTTTCTAGATATGAAAAAATTCTAGAGAAAGAAAACCAGGTGAAGATATCCTCTCGAGGGACCTACTATAGGAACCAAAACAGAGACACTGGTTACCTTGACATCACCAATGATGAAGAGGAAAACTAAGAAAATGAAGTCACTTTGGCCGAGTTAGCCCTAACTAGGCCAGATATTCATGCAAAGCCCTAGTGAGGGCTAAATCAGATGTCACAGAATCAAAATCAAACGGTCAAAGAAGGCCGAACAACAATAACTATAGAGAAAGGAAATACGATTTTGATGTGACAAAAATGGAACAAATCTTTGACTTTCTACTCAAAGATAGGCAGATAAAGTTGCCTGAAAACCATATCAGACCATCAAGAGATGAAATAAAAAATAAGAAATATTGTAAATGGCATGACTTATGGTCGCATAATACAAATAATTGCATCGTTCTGAGATATGCAATCCAAAAATCCATCGGTGAGCAAAAACTAAAATTTAGTGAAACTGATAAAACTGTGAATGTAGCAGATGAGGATGATCCTTTCCCTGCAGAATTTTCGATTAACATGTTATATATGCAGGAGTCAAAGAAGCAAATGGCCGCTCCACCTACACCTGATGCGGCCAAAGAAAAAGGAAAAGGAAAAATCACCTCGGACAATCATGCACAGGCCGAATCACATAAACAATCGGCCATGAAAAAGTTCAGCATCACAAGAAGGGAGCCAAATCCGGAGGACTACGCTTTTTCAGGCACCTACCACAAATACAGAAAGTGGTCGAAACAATCACTCCAGCAATACAGCTTAATCAATGGATACCCAGTCCATTGTGGAAGATGTTTTATGGAGTTGGCCAGGCCAAAGCAACAGTCACGTTTCCTGAATGGCACAAATACGGTCGAACGCACTATCATTGAAAATAAACGCCGTAGGCCATTAATGGGAGACTATAAGCCAGATTTTGAGTTCCGAGCCCAGAACCAAGAAGTTAAGATCGGTTCTAGAGAGGTCAAAAAGACCTTCAATCCTCAAGGCATGAGCTTTAAAGTGTCTATGAGGAACGACATGCTGATCGAAGATGCCGGATCGAGTAATACCGGCGACAAAAAAGGGCCACCTTCAGGAAGCAAGGCCGAAAAGTCTCCACCCGAAAAAAGGGTCAACTGCGAGAAAGGGAAGCAACCATCTCCAAAGAATAAGGCCGAAAGAGCCCCTCAAGCCTGGATAGCCAAAGGAAATAGAGATAAACCACCATCTCCTGGGGCCAACGCATAAACATCTCCTCGACCTAGAATGGTCAAACCTCCCCAGACACAGCCTAGTAATAGATGGTTGCAGGTCAGACATCCCAAGTTCCCACAACACCGGGAGACCGAACTGACCAAAACACAATTAAAGCGTGCACAGAGAAGGTTTGCTGAATAGAAAAAACAAATCTTAGCACGGACAGGAGGTATTCGTATCGGTCAGAACAAATGGATACGGGCCGACAACAACAAAGGGGGCAAAACAGAACCAGGTGGTCGAGGGAAGGAAAAAACTAATCCGGAGTAGCATGGAGAACACTTCATCCAATTCGGGACATTGCCAACTGAAACCCAGGTAAACATGGTTTTCACCCTCCCTTATGAATTTCAAGCAAAAGAATACCAACCAAAATACCTAGAAGATGACATAGATGTTAAATTAGATGGCAGATTAACTATTTGTTTATCTTCAAATGATAGTCGGCCAGAATCATTGGTCAAACAACAATTAAATATGACTTGCGATGGGATCTGTTTCCCAAAACCAGCAAGTAACATGACCAAACATCTTCGACCACTATATATAAAAGCTAATTTCAACAGAAGACCGATTTCTAAAGTCCTAATTGATAATGGGGCTTCGGTCAATATTTTACCGACTTCTGTCTTCAAGAGGTTAGGAAAAACAAAGGCCGATCTTCTACCGGCCGAAATTTCGCTTGCCAGTTTTACTGGCAGCCCGGTACAGCCATTAGGAATAACACCTATAGAAGTAGCGGTTGGCAGTACATCTAGATTAACAGCATTTTTCGTAATGGACTCAGAGGCCAATTACAATGCTTTGCTTGGAAGAGATTGGATACATGCTAATATGTGTGTCCCTTCTTCCTTGCATCAAATGTTAATCATGTGGAAGGATTCTAAGGCCGAATTAATTGAAGCAGATAACAATCCTTTCCCCGTTCCAACTAATGTTGTTGAGTCAAAATTATACAACTTTGAAGCTATGCCATTACAATTTTCCAGCATAGACAAATATGGCCGACCAACCACAAGGTCGCTACTTCCTCTCTGGACGTAGACAGCCTGAGTTAATTTTCCCAAAGTTATTCATGGATCAGACAACAAAAAAAATATGTAAAGAAACTTTGGCTCGGATTACAGCATACTTGATCGAATCTGAAGCCATCAGGAATATTACGGCTAATCTAGCCGACTGCGTCGATGAAAACATCGATGAAATTACATGGTAAGATTTAAATCTTGAGCCAAAAAAGTTTAATGACGAAGCGGCCGAAGTTAAAAATCCGTTACAAGAAGTCTCTCTGGGAGAAAATAGGCCTATATATATTAGTCAGAGCTTACCAGAAAAATATAAGATCCTATTGATTGACCTATTAAGGGAGTATAAAGATTGCTTTGCCTGGGATTACGATGAAATACCAGGCCTTGATGGATCTCTGATTGAGCACAAACTACCAATCAAGAAAGGATTTAGGCCATATAAACAACCACCAAGAAGAATGGCCCCACAAATCCATTTAAAGGTCAAAGAAGAAATTAATAGGTTACTCAAGGCCAAATTTATACGGCCTGCCCAATATGCGGACTGGATATCCAATATCGTCCCAGTAATAAAGAAAAATGGGAAACTTAGGGTATGCATTGATTTCAGAGACCTTAATAAGGCCTCTCCCAAAGACGAATACCCTATGCCAGTGGTCGATATGCTTGTCGATTTGGTCACAGGATATCAAATGTTGTCCTTCATGGACGGCCATTCCGGCTATAATCAGATCTTTATAGCCGAAAAAGATATATCCAAGACCGCCTTTAGATGTCCAGGTAACATTGGTACTTTTGAATGGGTAGTCATTGTTAGTAATATGCCCTACTAGCCAATTTCACTGGTGTAATTTAGGACATAAAGTTGATTCATGTATTATTATTA